>JASDQU010750411.1:0-10341 GCA_032191745.1 Picea mariana
GTGCTAGAGAAACCAGAGAGTTGGATCTCTCAAACAAGTTGCAGCTTGTAAGACAGAGGTAGCAGCCTCACATTGAGTTGGTGCTCAATTGTAAATGATGTACAGAACTGAAAAAGACTGCCTATCATTTCGAAGAAGAAGAGGTTTTCTCCCTTTATGGGTTTCCTCGTGAAAATCTGTCTCTATGTATATTTTATGTGTGACTGATGGTCTTTACTTTTACTGTCCATATGTTGTATATTGTTGATGACCACATGAAGGAAGATTAATAATATTTTAAAAGTTATAATATTGTTTAAGCTCATAAGCAACTGATTCACCCCCCCTCTCAGTTGCTTTAGTATTTCCAACAGTTTTGTTCCCTTCATTCACATACCTGCATTTTATAACAATTTACAAACAATACTCATTTCCAATCTGCAAACTATCAAAATCAACCACTGCCCGTGCATTTCTTCAATCCACAATAATGCTTCAAAAGTCATGTTTCAAATTAATATTGAAGTCACTATCACTACAATTGGGCCTATCATTTAAATGCAATGATATTCGTTAAACATGTATAGGTAGTAACCAAAACAATCAAGACCAAATTGCCACACCCGAAATGACAATTAATCATACAACCAACAACCATCATTTAGACACGAGCTATGCACAAGGTAATTTTCCCAGGCAATGTAGTTCTGCAACTGTAAAAAAAACAATTCAATGTGACTTAAAAGTTGGGCCACCCATCCAACACGATTGTCATCAATAACATTCTTGCTTTAACAAGTGATCGATTGCAATAAATAAAGATTTTTAAAACTCTGTGAGTATTTGTGACTGTGAGAACTCAATCTCTCTATGTTATACACAGTGCACAGCCAACAAAACCTCGTGATGCAACAATTCCACTTTAACAAAAAAAAACACACAGTCACGGTAATAACTCAACATCTCGTGTTGAGCCATCAATTTAATATAACATTACTTCGATTTAGTCACACCATGATCGAATATGTTGTGCAAACTCAGGCTTATACAATCAAACAAACATAAGGATGTAGTGGATATACTCTCTATAGTTATCCAATCCAATAGTCATTCGGCCCCAAAGAAAACCATAGTTACCATGCCCATTATTTCATTTTGCAAAAACAATATACACACAACGTGACATGCGTGAGCAACATCAAGCATTTGTAACCAATGTCAGCTATCATCCAAATAATCATTAGTGCTAATACCAGTGACTGTGTATCAACCAAACAAATTTTCCACTGTCGTAAAATCAATTTACGTAACAAGATGTGACAACAACGCCTACCCACGCATTGATTCGAATCAGGGCACAAGTCTTCTTTTTTAAACAATACTGAGTTATTACATAAGGAGGGTGACTGTATACTTTGAAAGTGAAATTGGTAATGTTTGGTTTACCACTGTTATAAGAGAGCCAGTGACTGTAGACCAACTAACCTAACTTTCGCATGACCAATTGGGTGATCCCATGCTCAAAAGTCAACAATTATACCACCAATCAACCATAACCAAGTCGCAAAACCAATAGTCTAGGATGGTCTTCTTTACCAATGTTTAGACTAGAGGCTAAGGTTTGTCCTGTAGCCAACATAGGGAGAGCAGAGCCATTCCTTGTAATGGCGGAAACTTCGAGGGCACAGTGCATACATAGGAAGGACCACAACTCATTCGTGGATGGGTACAAATCCACGACAGGGGGGCCATAACCGAAAGGTAAGGCTCTGGTTCGGCCTGACAATGGTTACTTAATGCATGCAGGGTATAACCCTCGTGCTCTTCTGTCAAACAATCACAGCATAGAGGTGAACACAGGGCCAATTAAAAACCCACTTCGTGACCCTTAGTATTAAAACCAACCAATGTCGAAGTGAAGAAAACACAATGACGTGGGATGCCCTTAACCATTAAACCCAAAAATCCAAAGACTGGATTGAGTAACAATGTGTGAAGATAGCTTTCCACTCAAGACCAAAAAAAAAACCTCCACTTAAAACAACAAGAATAACAGAGAGCTACCACCCAGGGTGATCCATAACTTATACAAATTCAATATTATTGCAGGAAGAACCACAACTCAAGAACACAATTCCGCACAGTTGCAACACTTAGGAAAGAACAAACCAATACACCTGAGCCAATATCATTTCATAACCATAACAAAGTCATGAATGGCCAAAAAACAAACATACATGTAATCAAATTCCTTAAAACGAGAATTGGTTGAGTGGTTCTTCGCTGCTAAAAATACGGAGCATAACCACTTCAACAAGATCGAACAATAGCCCGACTAGGGTGGTGGCTAACAGGAGGAGTAAAGGTGACATGCAGTAAATGCATGTCGCCTCCACCCATAATGCATTAATTCATCATTGCATGCCAACACATTAACCATTAATCAAACCATGTATCGAAACCCCCACCACATTAAAAACCAATAGCATGACTTATGTCATAACATAATTCAAGTCCCATATAATTCAACCATTCGCATAACCAACAGCACTAACACCTTGCCAAATGCACCACCAACATTCCATATCATATGCGTTTTAACCATAACGCAATCACAATTGCATAACCATTTACTTGTTAGCTAGACTTTAACAATAATTGTTAATTCTTTCATGCATGTAGTATAGTGAATAGGATAGCTTTAAACTCTTCCCCCTTTCAATTTTTTTATTTTTTTCCAATTTTTTGCATGTAGTATAGTAAAATTGCCGAATTAGATCCCATTTGTTATAGTATTTTTTTCTTCTCTCAAAACTGCCCTTCATGCAATTTCACTAACATGCTTGTTGTGTAGGTGCGATAAGAACAGAATAGCATAGGTTGTAGTAACATTAGGAATCAACAAATCATAAGCTCAAATCATAATGAATAACAACAGTATCTCATCAACCATGTAAGTCATGTCGCATATCATCACAACATCAAAAGTGAACATATCTGATCTTCAATAGTTCAAGGGGGTCCCACCTACTAGTATTATTTAGTTTTTTATAATAATAGGCTTTAGCAACACTTTGTGGGCAAAACTTCATTGATAATTTTAATCATCAACAAATTGGCGACTCCACAGGAAAAAAAAGTTTTAATAGAATTAGAACTCAGAACTCATGGTTTCACAGACCAAGAACAATAATTTTGGAAGACGTAACCAGAATAATTATGCAACAGGGGGAAGTGAGCAGACTTAATGGAAAGATGACCGGGAATTTGGGAATAATTGATGAAAAATGTTAAGTATGAGGGGTTTTTACCACTGTATGCATAATCATTCAAGTGGAATATGCTCTTAACTTTCAAGGAGGAAAATTTATAGACTTGCTCTTAAGATCTCAATGGATGAAGAAATGGTAAGAAGAAGCGAGAAATAACAAATTCCTTGTAAGACATCAGTTGGAACATGTAACAATTTCAAGGGCCCTTCAGAGGAGACATCATAACAACTGTGTAAGCTTGATTGTTATTGACTAACAATGCTTTGCAGGAGTGTCACTGTGGAAGAATTGATCCAACATTCTATCTTGACTAGACACTAAAAGATGATAAAGAAAAAAATCGCAACAGAAGTAATAATGCAGAAATGAAAACATCAGTAGTAAAAGACTCAATTGAAAAACAACAAGGAAAGAAAACTTAACTTAGAAGGCATAAATCAAGGTACTATAAGCATAGAAAAAAAGCACAAAAATAGAAAGCATAGCTAGGTTACTAGTATACAGCAAAATCTAGACAACTTTAGAACTTTTCATGTTGGTTCCTTGCAATATTTCAAGTGAGGGGTGTTAGTGCTATAGGGAAACAATTGCTCCTATTCTTCTGAGATATAAGAATTCACATCCAAGACAAAAGCAATTTGGAAAGGGCCGATCACTTGGAAATCTGGTGTAATGATCAGTGCCTTGTTGTGCACAATTAGATCATAAAGATAGAGATGGAGACTGACCAATTCATCGAGAGTCATGTGCATAGCTTTTTTAAAAGAAGTACATGTATCAAGTAAGATAAAAAGTTGGCATTTGTAAGGCATGGTATCACAATTAGTAATGAAAGTGGTTTTGTGAACATTTTCCCCTTTTACTTTGATTCTCTTGTAACCAAACAGACTATCAATTAAGGGTCTTAACTGTGACTCTACAACCTATTGCAAAAAAATTTCCATATTGAGAGGGGGAAAGGGATTTCTCATAAGCGCTTGCCTGAAAGTTCGAAGACTAATACAATTTTTGATATTATCAGTGGTCCCAGAGGCCAATTTACAAATTGAGACCCATTCAGGGTGGGCTGAAAACAACATTCCATCCCTTAAGAAATCTCTCAAATCCCTTCGAAAGGGTGCTTCCGGTGCAGAGTTAACAAGTTCTTGTTTTTGCCTAGCTAGTTTCACAATATGATGAACAAGACCAGGATCAAAACCATGAAGATCCTCATAAGACCAAGAAAAAACCTTTTGAGATTCACCAAGTAGTCTGGTGGACCTCATCTCTTCTTTACCAGAACATTGGACATTTATTTTAACATTCATTGAAGGTTCAAATGTCCTAATGTTCAGGAGGATGGTTTCAATCACCTTCTTCCGTAACTCCTCTTCTTTTTGTTTTTCTTTATTTCCTACAACACTCAAAGAAAACAAACTCTCAAGAGGACTCAAGCCCTCAGGAATCTTATTATTTTCCACATATATAATATCCTCGGGCTTAAGAGGTTCATTTTGAACGACAACACAAATGCACTCATCGTTAGGGATGGCCTTCCAAGATCCTTCCTTTTTAGGGATGTATGGACGATGTAGAGATTGAAAGGCACAATCGGGCCTGTGAGGCAAGAGTTTCTAGTTAGGAGAGGCTACAAAGACAACTAATCGATCAGCCATTGAATTCAACTCCTTCTTAACATGAGTTATGTTGAAAGATAGAAGGTTCGAGACAAGTTCCCAAATAGTTTGGGAGTATCGTTCCATCGGATTGTCTCTAAGAGAGCATATCTTATGTATCAGGTTCACAACAAGCTCAGATTTATTGAAAACTGAAAGGTGAGTACAACCAAGATTAAGGGAGTTCTCAATGCCTAATAATAAATCTTTGAATTCAATGGCATTATTTGTACAAGCAAACTCCAACCTGTATGACAAATTATGACTTTTTCTTGCAAGGGAATCCAAGACAATACCAGCCCCATTACCTTCACTAGAGCATGAACCATCAAAGTGCATATGCCATATATAATTATCTAAATCAATTTTTTCCAAAGTAATATTATCCTCTTCAGCAAAGATGGAATACACTCTTAGGTCTTCTTCGATATAGTTTATTCTATATTGCAGAACATTCTCTATGTAGGGTGAAATCCTTCCCTCTCTAAGGACTATAATATTCTTTCCATTTCGCGGAATGGATAAATGTGTGCCGTCAAGTGAGAGGTATCCACCTGTTAAGGCCTTCCAATCTCTCTCCAAGATAATTGAATAGTTTCTTACAGGCATATCAATCCCCTGAATGTTGAGGGTTTTCCTTATCTCAGGATGAGCGCATAAAACCAAGGTTACATCTTTAATCTTGCCTATGGTTGTTTGTTGTAGACTATTATAGGAGAGCATGCTTATGGCATTTTTGTTTGTACAAGACAAGCCTAGCTCTTCCATAATAATCTTCGACATGACACTTGGGCATGAACCATCATCAATGAGGCAACAATGGGCAATCTTATCCATGATCTTTACAGAAATATAAAAAAGGGTTTTTTTTACATGGTATCTAAAGCTATGTACACCTACTTTATTTACAGAATAATCTTCTTCGTCTACCTCTTTGGAAGGATTGGCTACGACAGAAGCTTTTCCTTCCATGAATTGTTTCAGATGCATCTGTTGCTCAGGGATGACAACCATGTCTAGGAGGGTTGCATCTGCTTTGATGTTGGCCAATTGATTCAAGATATTGTATTTAGAAGAGGGAGGAGGGGGAGTGATTCTTTGACTCTAAGGAATTTTAGGAACCTGGGGCATAGCAGCAATTGAGGATGATCTCGGGTTAGAAGAACTACGAGGAGGATCAAATTTACCCTTGGGAGCATAGGATTTGTTCCTAGTGTTAATAACCATGACATCCTCTGGCTCCGCAAATTCTAGGACAACGATAGTATCTTTTGGTCTCTTACCAAAAATATTATCGCTGGAACTCTTCTTTACTTCACATGTGGTTTCTTCATGGTGCTCCTCGCAAAAGTTGCACCAACTCTGAGGCAGGATAGCCTTAGGCTGAAATTTTTTTTCAATTGGATTTCTAAATAGGGGTGCAGAAGAGGATTAAGCTCTAGGGGTGAGAGGGGAGATGGTACCCTTCCTCTCAAATGCTATCATACGATTGTTCATATCTTGTACTAGTTGTAAGAGAGCGGACATGTCTGTCTGTGTAACTAATTCTCCCCGGGGAAGACCAGTTCTTTCAAGTTGTTCTTCATACTTTGAGCAAGTATGCAGAGTAGAACTGAGATTATCAATGGCCTTTTCTTCAAGCCTATGATGGTAAGGAGAAGGCAATGCATTGTAGTAATACATGAAAGCGTCTTGGTTCTAAGGGTAGATAAGTTCAGGGATTTGATTGTACAACTTGGTGAAACGTAAGTTGAAAGACTTGATGGTCTCACCATCTTTATAAGTGACGTTATTGTATTCCCTTAACTTCTCGGCAGGGCTTTTGGATTGCCCATAAGTGGATCAGAACCAATAGATTAACTCCTCCCAAGTAGACAGGATCTTAGGAGGAAGGTCAAAGAAGTCTGCCACAACCTTTCCTTCCAAGGAATTGACGAACAAGCGCATGCAAGCATCATTATCATTATCCCCTATGTCATGACAAGCATTAGAAAATGACACTAGGTGTTCATTGGTATTGACAGTGTTATTTCCTAAAAACTTAGGCAAATGTTCTTTAAACTTCGTAAATGGGTGAGTAGCAGGTGTTAGTTTAAGAGGAGAGGACACATGCCATGGTGTGGTTATGGCATCTTCTTCAAATTGAAAAAGCCCATACTTTTTATTGACTTTGGTGGGGTTTGTAGTAGATTGGATAGGGATATCGTGGTTGTACAAGCTACCAATCACCGATGACGATGAATATTGGGAATATGGAGCACTTCCAGTGCCACCAGATCCACCACTAGATGCCATCTTATGGATGATAGATGAGGGGAAGAAAGACGAGTTGGATGAATTAGATAAAGTTCTCCTTAGAGCACTTTGTTGGGCAGATAACACAACGTTTCTTCTTCCTATTTCAGCAATAGGATTGATTTTGGCTGACAATCCTCTTCTTCTTCTAGAAGCACGAGAGTCTAAGGACATGAAAGAAAGGCCAAAGCTTGAAGAAATAAATTTTTACTGATGATTTCTATGTTGTCTACATCTAGCCTCCAATAGTTCTTGAGCACTAATATCTCGTTCAATTGCTGCCCAAAAATGGTTAACTTTGGAACGAGTATTGGTAGTGTCTAGAATGGTGTTAAACAGATTCAAAGCAATGTTGGTATGGTCTTGAAGATCGGGCTTGATATTGGGCTGCCTTGCAACATGAACAATCATTAATAGCAAAAATAGTCAAAGAATCAATTTCAGAAAAGAAATATATATCGATGAAAAATCGAATATAAAAATTAATCGGAGAGATATCAAGTATCTCCCTAGTACAGTCGCCAAATAAATTTTGAGGAAAAGATATGGAATGATCTTACTCAAGCATTTTCAGAATTTACTTGGCTAAAGAAAAGTAGACAGGAATATCGCCCTATGTTTATAGCCAACAAAAATAACATCTTAACTCACAAGTATTAATTACGAGTGCTTAGGGTAGTCTTTTATCCACAAAACGCTTGCTGGAAATTCACTTTTTATGTAATTTTATGAATATAATAGTTGATGAAATAAATGTAAGAACAGAATTAAAGACACCAAGATGATAATCAAGACAAATGAGACAAAAATCAATCCTTTATTTCATTCCAATTCACCAAAGAGTCATTTTCTTTACAAAATCTCATACAAAAATCTTGGACCAAAGTCAAACTTAGACATCCCCGATGGAACATACAAAAGGGCCTCTGAAAGAAAACCAAAAGTGAACTCTAAAAGTTAGATCAGCTTGCCACAGATTGTTGCCCACTCGAATCTGCACAATAACCTTTATCAGTCATGAAAACTAATTCACAAACAGACAAGTCTACATAGACTATCAAAGATAGATCAACACCTCTGAAAAACAAGTGTTTGAATGATTTGATTCAGCCCTGAATATTTTTTTCTACAATAAGACCTTGCTATCATAAAAGAGAATTAGGTTGTGATGAATATATGAATGAATGAAAACTGAACTATCTCAACATAAACTCCAAGAGAAAACCTTAGCATGCTTATGCTTCTATCCTCCTATTGTTCCTTCGTTTCCTTTTTCTTTTAACAAATTAGAATTGGTTGAAGAAGTTGAACCAATTCATTAGTTAAGTTAATTTAAAGACTCAACTAACTTTAGTTAGGAGGAAGAGTAATAATTATAATAAGGGTCATAAATAAATAATAACTAGTAGGTGGGACCCCTTGTGACTCCCTTTAGTTCATAAAAATCATAACATAACCCTTAGTTAAGAAAAACACACCTCCTTGTGCCTCCCATCAACATATTCACTTTTGGCAATTTAAACTCATGAAATTTGAAATTATTTCAAAAATAATACTCATATATCCAAAATAAACATGTTGTCCAAAGATCCCTGACATCAACTGTCATAAAACAATAGATATAATAAAAACTCAAAAACCATATTTCCCAGTCTGTGATGCAACCCTTCCTTGATTGTTGTTGTCGCCTCTTGATTTTCTTGAATTTTCCTTTGGTTGTGCAGAGCCTTTAGGCCTAATTTCGTTGATCACGTGGGAACAATCGTCCCTCAAATGCATCTGAGAAGACACAGATTTGTCAGATCCATTGGAGGGTGAGGAGGGGGAAGCAATGGCGTTTTCTTTATCAAGGGCATGGTGGGCCTCAGTTTTCAATCTCTTGCTAGCATGGGAGTATTGCAATGGAGAGTGATCAGGGGCACCTTCGGCAATGGGGTTAACTTGCGGAGGAGGAGGCAAAGACAAGTTGGTCCAGCCACGATCTTGGGAGACTGTCGAATGGATAATCTCCTTCCATCCATCATTTTCGGGGACCTCGAGTTGTAACGAGACATCAGGAGGTACAGGGATACCAGGGGATTGCGGGGCTTGGAAAGGAGGCCTTTTAGGCCTAGGTTGGACTATTCCCTGCCCAGTCCAATTGAATAATCTGGCATGAAACAATTGACCAAGATCTTGCGAATCAGCATCAAAATGTATGAAGAACCCAGGCCTTCTTGGGCCTCGGTTCCAATTACCTCTACCTCTGTTTCCTTTGCCACAGCTACCTCGACTGAAGAAACTCATCCTACATGCGTGATCAATTAGAAAATAGTCTTTTAAATAACCATACTTGACAACTCTTAAAAATATGAAATAGATTTGGCTCAACAATGTATTAGACTCTTGCAATCCAATCCATACAAATTTTTTTATTGTTTATCAATGAGCAGGGGGTGAAAAGGGTTCTAGGAGATGCGAGGGGTTTGTATTGAGTGAAACATGATCTCATGAGGGGGAAAGAACATAGTTACTTCTCAATGACAACAACAATCAACTGTAAAGAAAACCAATAAAACCTCACTGCAATCCACATAAGACACTGCCACTTTCATCCACTTTAACACATAATTTCTCTTGACTGTAATCAATCTTAGAACATGGAGTGAAAAAAATGAATATGGGAGGTGACAGGGTTTGTAATTAGCGGAAAGTGAAATAATGGAAGGTAAGAAAAACGATTACTGTTCATGAAATTAATTAATTGATCCATAAAATATTCTGTGAAAGGAGATGTATCAACCATCAATCATTTGACCAAATAATAATTTATGTGCATTTAACTAGTTCACTGTTCATAATCAAATATCCAACATAGTGCCATCACAAGACAGTATGTATTTCACACAATTTGTAAGAGGTTATGTTCCCTTCATTCACATACTTGCATTTTATAACAATTTACAAACAATACCCATTTACAATCTGCAAACTATCAAAATCAACCACTGCCCGTTCATTTCTTCAATCCACAATAATGTTTCAAAAGTCATGTTTCAAATTAACAATGAAGTCACTATCACTGCAATCGGGCCTATCATTTAAATGCAATGATATTTGTTAAACATTTATAGGCAATAACCAAAATAATTAAGACCAAA
>JASDQU010750411.1:16604-27869 GCA_032191745.1 Picea mariana
AAACTCAAAAAACATATTTCCCAATCTGTGATGCAACCCTTCCTTGATTGT
Organism: Picea mariana; assembly: GCA_032191745.1. Lineage (NCBI taxonomy): Eukaryota > Viridiplantae > Streptophyta > Pinopsida > Pinales > Pinaceae > Picea > Picea mariana. Next base: position 16,656 of record JASDQU010750411.1, read on the forward strand.
TGCTGTCACCTCTTGATTTTCGTGAATTTGCCTTTGGCTGTGCGGAGCCTTTAGGCCTAATTCCGTTGATCACATGGGAACAATCGTCCCTAAAATGCATCCAGGAAGACACAGATTTGTCAGAGCCAGTGGAGGGTGAGGAGGGGGAAGCAATGGCTTTTCCTTTATCAAGGGCATGATGGGCCTCATTTTTCAATCTCTTTCTAGCATGGGAGGATTTCACTGGTGAGTGATCAGGGGCAGATTGGGCAATGGGGTTAACCGACAGAGGAGGAGGCAAAGACAAGTTGGGCCAGCCATGATCTTGGGAGACTATTGGGTGGACAATCTTCTGCCATCCATCATTTTCAGGGACCTCGGGTTGTAACCAGACATGAGGAGGTACAGGGATACTGGGGGCTTGTGGGACTTGGAAAGGAGGACTTTCACGCCTAGGTTGGACTATTCCCTTCCCAATCCAATTGAAGAATCTGGCATGAAACAATTGATCAAGCTCTTGTGAATGAGCGTCAAAATGTATGGAGAATCTAGGCCTGGCCTTCTTGGGCCTCGGTTCCAATTACCTCTACCTTTGTTTCCTCAGCCACGACTACCTCGACTGAAAAACCTCATCCTGCATGCGTGATCAATTAACAAATAGTCTTTTAAATAACCATACATGACAACTCTTAAAAATATGAAATAGATTTGACTCAACAATGTATCAAACTCATGCAATCCAATCCATACAAATTTTTTTGTTGTTTGTCAATGAGCAGGGGGTGAAAAGGGTTCTAGGAGATGCGAGGGGTTTGTATTGAGTGAAACATGATCTCATGAGGGGAAAAGAACATGGTTACTGCTCAATGACAACAAAAATCAACTGTAAATAAAACTAATAAAACCTCACTGTAATCCACACAAGACACTACCACTTTCATCCACTTTAACATGGAATTTCTCTTGATTGTAATCAATCTCAGAACAGGGAATGAAAAATGAATATGGGAGGTGACGGGATTTGTAATTAGCGGAAAGTGAAACAATGGAAAGGAAGAAAAACAATTATTGTTCATGAAATTAATTAATTGATCCATAAAACATTCTGTGAAAGGAGATGCATCAACCATCAATCATTTGACCAAATAATAATTTTAGTGCATTTAACTAGTTCATTGTTCATAATCAAATATCCAACACAGTGCCATCACAAGACAATATGTATTCCACACATTTTGTAAGAGGTTTTGTTCCCTTCATTCACATACTTGCATTTTATGACAATTTACGAACAATACTCATTTCCAATCTGCAAACTATCAAAATCAACCACTGCCCGTGCATTTCTTCAATCCACAATAATGCTTCAAAAGTCATGTTTCAAATTAACATTGAAGTCACTATCACTACAATCAGGCCTGTCATTTAAATGCAATGATATTCATTAAACATGTATAGGCAGTAACCAAAATAATCAAGACCAAATTGCCACACCCGAAATGACAATTAATCATACAACCAACAACCATCATTTAGACACGAGCTATGCATAGGGTAATTTTCCCAGGCAATGTAGTTCTGCAACTATGAAAAAAAATAATTCAATGTGACTTAAAAGTTGTTCCACCCATCCAACACAATTGTCATCAATAACATTCCTGCTTTAACAAGTGATCGATTGCAATAAATAAACATTTTTAAAACTTTGTGAGTATCTGTGACTGTGAGAACTCAAGCCCTCTATGTTATACACAGTGCACAGCCAACAAAACCTTGTGATGCAACAATTCCACTTTAACAAAAACAAACAAACAATCACGGTAATAACTCAACATCTCGTGTTGAGCCATCAATTTAATATAATATTGCTTCGATTTAGTCACACCGTGATCGAATATGTTGTGCAAACTCAGGCTTATACAATCAAACAAACATAAGGATGTAGTGGATATACTCTCTATAGTTATCCAATCCAATAGTCATTCGGCGCCAAATAAAACCATAGTTACCATGCCCATTATTTCATTTTGCAAAAACAATATACACACAACGCGACATGCGTGAGCAACATCAAGCATTTGTAACCAATGTCAGCTATCATCCAAATAATCATTAGTGCCAATACCAGTGACTGTGTATCAACCAAACAATTTTTCCACTGTCGTAAAATCAATTTACGTAACAAGATGTGACAACAACGCCTAACCACGCATTGATTCGAATCAAGGCACAAGTCTTCTTCTTTAAACAATACTGAGTTATTACATAAGGAGGGTGACTATATACTTTGAAAGTGAAATTGGTAATGTTTGGTTTACCACTGTTATAAGAGAGCCAGTGACTGTAGACCAACTAACCTAACTTTCACATGACCAATTGGGCAATCCCATGCTCAAAAGTCAACAATTATACCACCAATCAACCATAACCAAGTTGTAAAACCAATAGTCTAGGATGGTCTTCTCTACCAATGTTTAGACTGGAGGCTAAGGTTTGTCCCGTAGCCAACATAGGGAGAGAAGAGCCATTCCTTGTAATGGCGGAAACTCCGAGGGCACGGTGCATACACAGGAAGGACCACAACTCATTCGTGGACGGGTACAAATCCACGACATGGGGGCCATAACCGAAAGGTAAGGCTCTGGTTCAGCCCGAAAATGGTTACTTAATGCATGCAAGGTATAACCCTCGTGCTCTTCTGTCAAACAATCACAGCATAGAGGTGAACACAGGGCCAAGTAAAAACCCACTTCATGACCCTAAGTATTAAAACCAACCAATGTCGAAGTGAAGAAAACACAATGACGTGGGATGCCCTTAACCATTAAACCCAAAAATCCAAAGAATGGATTGAGTAACAATGTGTGAAGATATCTTTCCACTCAAAACCAAAAAAAAAAACCTCCACATAAAACAACAAGAATAACAGAGAGCTACCACCCAGGGTGATCCATAGCTTACACAAATTCAATATTATTGCAGGAAGAACCACAACTCAAGAACACAATTCCGCACAGTTGCAACACTTAGGAAAGAACAAACCAATACACCTAAGGCAATATCATTTCATAACCATAGCAAAGTCACGAATGGCCAAAAAACAAACATACATGTAATCGAATTCCTTAAAACGAGAGTTGGCCGAGTGGTTCTTCCCTGCTAAAAATCTGGAGCATAACCACTTCAACAAGATCGAACAATAGCCCGACTAGGGTGGTGGCTAACAGGAGGAGTAAAGGTGACGTGCAGTAAATGCATGTCGCGTCCACCCACAATGCATTAATTCATCATTGCATGCCAACACATTAACCATTAATCAAACCATGTATCGAAACCCCCACCACATTAAAAACCAATAGCATGACTTATGCCATAACATAATTCAAGTCCCATATAATTCAAGCATTCACATAACCAACAACACTAACACCTTGCCCAATGCACCACCAACATTCCATATCATATGCGTTTTAACCATAACGCAATCACAATTGCATAACCATTTACTTGTTAGCTAGACTTTAACAATAACTGCTAATTCTTTCATGCATCTAGTATAGTGAATAGGATAGCTTTAAACTCTTCCCCCTTTCAATTTTTTTATTTTTTTCCAATTGTTTGCATGTAGTATAGTAAAATTGCCGAATTAGATCCCATTTGTTATAGTATTTTTTTCTTCTCTCAAAACTGCCCTTCATGCAATTTCACTAACATGCTTGTTGTGTAGGTGCAATAAGAACATAATAGCATAGGCTGTAGTAACATCAGGAATCAACAACGCATAAGCTCAAATCATAACGAATAACAACAGTAACTCATCAACCATGTAAGTCATGTCGCATATCATCATAACATCAAAAGTGAACATATCTGATGTTCAATAGTTCAAGGGGGTCCCACCTACTAATATTATTTAGTTTTTTATAATAATAGGCTTTAGCAACACTTTGTGGGAAAAACTTCGTTGAATTTTAATCATCAACAAACTGGCGACTCCACAGGAAAAAAAAGTTTTAACAGAATTAGAACTCATAACTCATGGTTTCACAGACCAAGAACAATAATTTTGGAAGACGTAACCAGAATAATTATGCAACAGGGGGAAGTGAGCAGACTTAATGGAAAGATGACCGGGAATTTGGGAATAATTGATGAAAAATGTTAAGTATGAGGGGTTTTTACCACTGTATGCATAATCATTCAAGTGGAATATGCTCTTAACTTTCAAGGAGGAAAACTTATAGACTTTCTCTTAAGATCTCAATGGATGAAGAAATGGTAAGAAGAAGCGGGAAATAACCAATTCCTTGTAAGACATCAGTGGAAACATGTAACAATTTCAAGGGCCCTTCAGAGGAGACATAATAACAGTTGTGTAAGATTGATTGTTATTGACTAACAATGCTTTGTAGGAGTGTCACTGTGGAAGAATTGATCCAACATTCTATCTTGACCAGACACTAAAAGATGATAAATAAAAAAATCGCAACAGAAGTAATAATGCAGAAATTAAAACATCAGCAGTAAAAGACTCAATTGAAAAACAACAAGGAAATAAAACTTAACTTAGAAGGCATAAATCAAGGTACTATAAGCATAGAAAAGAAGCACAAAAATAGAAAACATAGCTAGGCTACTAGTATACAGCAAAATCCAGACAACTTTAGAACTTTTCATGTTGGTTCCTCACAATATTTCAAGCGAGGGGTGTTAGTGCTATAGGGAAACAATTGCTCCTATTCTTCTGAGATATAAGAATTCGTATCCAATACAAAAGCAATTTGGAAAGGGCCGATCACTTGGAAATCTGGTGTAATCATTAGTGCCTTGTTATGCACAATTAGATCATCAAGATAGAGATGGAGACTGACCAATTCGTCGAGAGTCATGTGCATAGTTTTTTAAAAAGAAGTACATGTATCAAGTAAGCTAAAAAGCTGGCATTTGTAAGGCATGGTATCACAATTAGTAATGAAAGTGGTTTTGTGAACATTTTCCCCTTTTACTTTGATTCTCTTGTAACCAAACAGACTATCAATTAAGGGTCTTAACTATGACTCTACAACCTATTGCAAAAACATTTCCATATTGAGAGGGGGAAAGGGATTTCTCATAATCGCTTGCCTAAAAGTTCGAAGACTAATACAAGTTTTGATATTATCAGTGGTTCCCGAGGCCAATTTACAAATTGAGACCCATTCAGGGTGGGCTGAAAAAAACATTCCAGCCCTTAAAAAATCTCTCAAATCCCTTCAAAAGGGTGCTTCCGGTGCAGAGTTAACAAGTTCTTGTTTTTGCCTAGCTAGTTTCATAATATGATGAACAAGACCAGGATCAAAACCATGAAGATCCTCATAAGACCAAGAAAAAACCTTTTGAGATTCACCAAGTAGTCTGGTGGACCTCATCTCTTCTTTACCAGAACATTGGACATTTATTTTAACATTCGTTGAAGGTTCAAATGTCCTAATGTTCAGGAGGATGGTTTCAATCACCTTCTTCCGTAACTCCTCTTCTTTTTGTTTTTCTTTATTTCCTACAACACTCAAAGAAAACAAACTCTCAAGAGGACTCAAGCCCTCAGGAATCTTATTATTTTCCACATATATAATATCCTTGGGCTTACGACGTTCATTTTGAATGAAAACACAAATGCTCTCATCATTAGGGATGGCCTTCCAAGATCCTTCCTTTTTAGGGATGTATGGACGATGTAGAGATTGAAAGGCACAATCGGGCCTGTGAGGCAAGAGTTTCTAGTTAGGAGAGGCTACAAAGACAACTAATCGATCAACCATTGAATTCAACTCCTTCTTAACATGAGTTATGTTGAAATATAGAAGGTTCGAGACAAGTGCCCAAACAGTTTGGGAGTATCGTTCCATCAACTTGTCTCTAAGAGAGCATATCTTATGTATCAGGTTCACAACAAGCTCGGATTTCTCAAAAACTGAAAGGTGAGTACAACCAAGATTAAGGGCATTCTCAATGCCTAATAATAAATCTTTGAATTCAGCGGCATTATTTGTACAAGCAAATTCCAACCTGTATGACAGATTATGATTTTTTCTTGCAAGGGAGTCCAAGCCAATACCAGCCCCATTACCTTCACTAGAGCATGAACCATCAAAGTGCATATGCCATATATCATTATCTAAATCAATTTTTTCCAAAGTAATATTATCCTCTTCAGCAAAGATGGAATACACTCTTAGGTCTTCTTCGATATAGTTTATTCTAGATTGCAGAACATTCTCTATGTAAGGTGAAATCCTTCCCTCTCTAAGGACTATAATATTCTTTCCATTTCGTGGAATGGATAAATGTGTGACGTCAAGTAAGAGGTATCCACCTGTTAAGGCCTTCCAATCTCTCTCCAAGATAATTGAATAGTTTCTTACAGGCATATCAATCACCTGAATGTTGAGGGTTTTCCTTATCTCAGTATGAGCGCATAAAACCAAGGTTACATCTTTAATCTCGCCTATGGTTGTTTTTTGTAGACTATTATAGGAGAGCATGCTTCTGGCATTTTTTTTTTTGTACAAGACAAGCCTAGCTCTTCCATAATAATCTTCGACATGACACTTGGGCCTGAACCACCATCAATGATGCAACAATGGGAATCTTATCCATGATCTTTACAGAAATATAAAAAGGGGGGTTTTTTACATGGTATCTAAAGTTATGTACACCTACTTTATTTACAGAAGAATCTTCTTCGTCTACCTCTTTGGAAGGATTGGCTACAACAGAAGCTTTTCCTTCCATGAATTGTTTCAGATGCATCTGTTGTTTAGGGATGACAACCATCACGAATCAACACCTCATAAGCTCAAATCATAACGAATAAAAATAGTATCTCATCAACCATGTAATTCATGTTGCATATCATCACAACATCAAAAGTGAACAGATCTGATCTTCAATAGTTCAAGGGGGTCCCACCTACTAGTATTATATAGTTTTTTATAATGATAGGCTTTAGCAACACTTTGCGAGAAAAACTTTGTTGACAATTTTAATCGTCAACACTTCCTAAATCCAAAGACTGCATGACTTTAACCTCTAATTTTCCTCCTCTGCCCTTAAAACTTTCTAATATTCCATGAAGTTTCGTTACTTCTCTAACAGGAGGGTAGGTGATATGTGGGTTTTTTCCATAGAGATGTGTGTCTACTCCATTTTCTGCAACATATTGAGCTACTTTCTTATCATTCGCCTCTTTGATCCTCGCCCAATATTGAAGGGCCCTTTTGATGTTTTTTCACTTCTGTTCTTGTATATAGACAAGAGACCCCTGAATCTAGAAGCACTAGGAGGAGGACACTAGATCCAAAAAGGAAGGATTTAAATCCCACCGGGGGTTGAAGCGAAAGGGTATAAGGCCAATGGATTCAGGATTGGACTGCTCCGGGGAGATATGGCAGTGGTTTGAACTTGCCCAGGGGAGGATTCAAGACATGGCCAGAAATGAATCTTCCAAAATATTTATGCCGATGAGAAATATATCAAGCCTAACATCGATGTTCCCTCGACCATGTTGCTTGTTGGATCAATTGAAACATCCAATGGAAGGTTTTGTGTCCAGCAGGTATAGACCCATCAAAATGTCTTCCATATATTCTCTAGTAGAGTCCCTCACAATTCTACCTCCCCTCTTCTTGGAGGCATGCAAGGTAGTGTTAAAGTTCCCCGCAAGAATGAGAGGGGTAGGAGTATTACACTCTTGAATATTGAGTAGTGATTTCTAGCACAAATATTTGTCATGATACAAAGAAGGCATATAAATATTGAAAATATAAAAATCCTTACTCGAAGGAAGATGGGTCAAGGTCACTTGCATCCAGTTGGGTGTTCTTGACCAGTCTTCTAGACTGAACAATTGGGAGTTCCAGAGGGTGCATAGGCCACCTGAGCCCCCACACAAACTTATTGCTAATCCTATACCAATTTTCCAAATGCATCTGCTTTCTTGAAGGACTTTTGTTTCCTTCGTTTTTGTTTCCTCAAGTAGAAGGAATTGAGGAGATTCCTTTCTTATTAAAGTTCTTACCAACAACATTTTATTACCACTTCCAAATCCTCTACAATTGTAGGAAATTATTTTTATCATTTAGAAGATGATCTTGGGTTCCCCCTCCTTAAGGGAAAGGGAGCCACTATCATTTCTTAAGGGTCTGGGTTCTTTCATTTGTGCCCGTCCAGAGTGCCTTTTTTTCCAAGTTCTATATCCTTTCGAATAGTTTCTTCCCTCCTCTGATAATTCGATTTCCTTTCTAGATTTTTTACAGGTGGGATTTTCGAGGAATCAAGATCTGAATCTTCCTCCAAACTCTCGGCAATTTATCCATCTTCTTTATTTTTTGATGGATCAGTTGAGGGATTTATCAAGGGATTTGATGTTCTTTAGTTATCTCCAAGGGATCTTGGGACACCAAGTTGGGTCCTTTATCCTGTTTCTCTTCCATATCTGAGAGCGATTCATATTGATTCTTAGTTGAGAAGTGATCATTAGGTTTGCCTATAGAAGATGAGCATGATACTTCCTGAGGCTTTGGATTGGAGGGAGCTCCCTCATGGGTTGGATATTTTTCAGGCTGAGTTCTTTACTTTGTGGCTTGTATTTTCCTTCTTGGCTCTTACCATTGCTCATTAGCTCCTCCTATTGGCATATCTACAAGAGGTTTCATAAATCTCTTTGCAAAGTGGCCATATTCATGGCAGATCTTACATTTGCAGGGAAGTTTCTCATAATCCACTTGTTGTAGGTATGTCCAACCATCCAAGGTGAGCTTGATGGCGTCTGAGAGACCATTATTTATATTCACCTCCACACAGATACAGGTGCAAGCTTGGAGACCATCATTCGACTCTGCATGATCAATATATTTCCAAGGGTATTTCAAATAGAGTGGAGGGTCTCGTCATTCCAACAGTGGAGGGGAAGGAAGGGGAGCCAGACTCAAACTGTAACCATTGAGGGGATATTTTTTTCAGGGTTAAATTCAGGGGTCTAATGATTGAGATACATCCCTTGGTCTCCAATAAAATATGGACCACTCCTGAATATCAAATATCTATCTTTCTTTTCCTCAAACATAAATGCAAAGAAACCCCTACCACAAAAGGAGTGGGAAATATTACCTTTCATATGGGACTTCCGGTTTTTGTCAATCCACACAACAACATATCTAGGTGAGGGGTAAATCCTTGTGAACTTCTTGATTAAACCATTCTCCGCAAACTTCAATGCAAGTGACCTCGAACTAGCTTGAACAGGAACAATAGGGATCTCATCCACCTTTTTTATGAATCTTGATTGTGCAGGCTTTGGTTGCTTGGGAAGGGCTGCAACCAAGGAGGAAAAGGATGCAATATCCAAAATGAGGGGGGGTGGAGCTTCCTCTAGGGGAGTCCATGAGGTCCGCAAAGGAGATCATGTGTGATAGGGTTTCAGGGTGCATAGCTCACACGACATACAGTAATGTGAATTATAACACATATGCCTTCATTAGTTTGATGATTCTATCATAATTAATTGGGGTCTTCTTAGACCCCAAGGATAAGAATTTACTTCTTTTCATGACTGATCAAAGATAATCCCTTCTCCTCCTACCACCCCACAAACTTGAAAATTTTGATTACTTTTTTTAGCTATGAATTATTAGTTAAGTAGATTTAATCATGTTTAATAAATATGGCATTTAAAATAACTTCAAGGGATTGGGTTAATTAGTATTATTTATAGTATAAATGTGTGGATTTGTAGTTGTGTCGAGAGGCGCTCTGTAGCTCATTATGGGAGAAATGTTCATGTAACATAACACATTAGAAGAAATATGGGGACTAATCAAAGGGATCCAAATGGCATTATATCACAACCTCACTTGTCTAATAATAGAAGGGGACTCCAGAGTAATCATTAATCTTGCCACCAAAATTATAACAGGAAGGGATCCGGAAAAAATCACCCCCAGTTGGCACCTCCTTGGCCCCCTAAAAAGAAAGAAATCTCTTATCAATCCCTCCCTCACTCTAATTACCTTGCACATAAGATGTGAGGTTAACAAGGTGGTGAACAAGCTTGCTAATGCGGGAGTAAATACAAAAAAAATTATCTTCATTGATAAAAGGCAGTTCCAGAGCTCCCAAATATTGTTTCAATGCAGGGAGTTGGCTCTCCAGGATCATCCTCTCTCAGATGGGGTGACAAGTGGCTCTCAATGGATGACATGTAGCGATAGGCAGCATCGGGATTTATTATCCCCTGCTGCCAACCTCCCTTCCCTCCAGATTGAATAACCTTCACTCGACTAGAAGTAATGATAGTGTGTTGGGCACTCCAGGGTGACTTAATGGTGCCTTGTGAAAACCAGGTTGGTCGTACAAAGCAAGGTGCCAAAACCAGGCTAGCAGTCACCTCGGCTTTCAAGGAATTCACCCCTTTCAACTCATAAGGCACTATGAAGGCTTGTGCCCTAGAGCGCTCTCCCATTCCATCTTTTCCTTGTACTTGTATGTTCCTTGGATTTCTCTTTCTCCTAAATGTTTGACCACCCACCATCAATCCTCCATTGTTTATCCTACCCAATCCCACCCATAATTCCCACACCATGCCCAGAGAGAGGGGAAAATCAAGAAGGGGTTTGTTGTATTACAACGCCCTTAACAGACGCAATAGCCTCCCCCCCCCTTAGCTTGCCCTCATCACTACCAACAATCCCGACCAAAGCCATAATTGGCCTCAACAACCTCGACCTCCAACCTCTAATCCCACAATTGACTATGACAGTTGCCCTATTGAGGAGGAAATTCTCCCTCCTGAGGAGCTCGCTCATCCTCTTAGCTTTCATCTGGAAATTTCCCCTATAAGAGCCCATACTCCGGATCATATTTATGGCACTAGAGAATGCATTGTGGAGGAAGAAATTTCTCTCAGCTAGAAAATGGAAATTCCATCGACAACAACAGACACAGACTTGGATATGGATACAGAGTCGATGGAGGAGCTGCCTCTGCCCACCCCGCTTCGACTCCTGGATGAGCATCTTCAGCTCATTTTTTAGCTGTGGCATAAACTTGACGACTAGGCACACACATAACGAATTATGGGACAAAGAATGGACCTCTTGTTTGACGCCATGATGGAAGCTCCGGCAAGCAAGTGGTGCCCAACCTGCGGCCAAAAATTTGTCCTAGTTTACAACGCTCATGGTAGCCCGAGATCACATT
>JASDQU010750412.1:8957-22824 GCA_032191745.1 Picea mariana
ATATATATATATCAACCGATATGCATTCGTTGCAACACAAACACCTTCAACCTGGAAACATGAGCATAGGAATTAATATATTGAACAATATAATATACAACTTCACCCCCCCAAAATAAAAAAAATAAAAAAACAACAAAACTTTGGTGAAGACTATTTGTATGAGCAAAGTGAGGATGAATCTGTAGATGTATATGCACAACAATTGTAGAGCTAGTTAGTTTCTTCAAATCCTATACTATGTCTTCTTGCAATTATGTTACAAATGTTGCTTGGGTTGTGCGAAAGATCCTTTCTCTAACATCTGTTTTCTTTGTTATATTTTTGAAGAGCATAAGTGGAAATTTCCCTTTATGCAATTGTTGTTCCATTGACGAAAACAAATTTGAATAGGTATCGAACAATTGCAACTACAACATGGAACAATGCAATATTTGTGTAACTTAACCGAGATACATGGAAATGCGAAAGTAAAGGACAAAACTGGATATGAAGAATGGTACCATTGCCTTGTCGATGTCTGACTCTTCATCTTTTATACGAATAATGTGTTGAGAGCCAAGTTTTCTTGCCAGTGTGACAACTGTTCCAATGGTTCCGATTGGGTTAATGTCATTGCTCTATGCAAGTTGGCTGATAGTTGTGTCTGGGAAGAAACGATATTCTGAACAAATAGCAAGATTTTTTTCCACAATACTTGTTTCACTGAGAAAAATAATCAGATCACAATCAACATGGTCATACATTTTTTTGGGAAATATATTAAAATTTGTAATGGATATCCCATTACTTGGATATATCTTTTCTACATGTTTCTGGACAAGTTGTGTAGGAATAGTTAGTGTGACTATCGTCATGGATTCCTTGTCTATCATGTTAGCACACATAATGCATCTAGTTTTGTTTTCCTTGTCCAAGTAGGTGCTATAGACAACCATTATGTCCCCGATGAACACTTGTTCAGTTCGGCGGCTGTTCAATCCCTATATTGATAGTATTTTGGGTGTTACAAGTTTAGACCTGGTGAGATTTTTTTTAATAGGAAAAGTAAAGTGAATGGTAGTGTGCATTATTTGTTTTTGTAATATTTTTTTCTTGGCATAAATTTACAGGTAGATGCACAACTTGGGTGAATTATGGAGCCAGAGTTTTGTGACCAAACCTCTTAGTCTGCAGAACCTGTGCTATGTTCAGCATTTCGCTTGTGCTTGTTGATACTTCTTGTGAACTGCAAAGTATGTATTGCAGATGACATCAAAATATTCACCATGCCATAGATGAATAAATAACTGAGGATATTTGTTTGGTAAACATACTAGGAACATAATGTATGCATCTTTACCTTTGGTCTTGTTGGTTGGCTGATGTCTGGGATGATTGACTGCTCATGGCCATGTCACTAGTCTAAATTTTTCTAATGCAAGCATGTGTAGATGAACATCAGAAGGAATAAAAAAGCATATGCATTACATATTGTCCATAATTGTTCTTAATGGCACATGTAGAGTGGAAGGAGATGAAATACAAAATACAGTGTCAAGGGATACTCAAGAAACTTGAGGACTCGATCATCAAATTGTATGCCTCAGATTTTTTGACTAAAAAAATGTGTAACAGTAAATAGGGTGGCATGGCAGGGCATGACAACCAATCTCTATATAATAGAACCTAGGAATCCATAGGCGCAATGTTGAACCCGCTAGCCCGACAACCGCAATCGACAAAGTGGGAAAGTATGGAATAAGGTAGAAGCGTGATCATAAATGTGAACCCCTGATTCCGCCAACCCCCACACCAAGACATTTTCAGAAAGATGAATAAGAAGAGCAATTAGAATGCAAAAGGGATAATAGAGAATGGAAAAAGTAGTAATGGGGAGGGCACAAAGGCCCATTGTTTCCAAATCATCGTTTTATAGTCTAATATTATATGCCCCCACCCACTTTGTATATTTAATTTACTAGCACAATTGGTATACCTTTTCGAAGATTGTACGACAGACCCCTCTGCTATTACATAGAAGAATTCATCTTCCTGTCCAACTAATTTGTTTCTTCCAAGGTAGCAACGTTGAATAAAAAATGGACATGAAGGCAAGTTAGTGTGAAGAAAGACATGTAAAAGAAATAAATACAATTCTATTTATTTCAATGGAACAACAAAGAGAATACGATTCACATGAGAATAAGCAGAAATATACATAGTATATACATACAGAAAAAAGGTGCAAAGAAGTAGAAAAAGTACAACAAATACACAGACAATAAATGAAATAATAAACACTGAAATATGAAATAAGAGCATAGGTATGCACCTTTGTAACTCCTCGTATACGTTCATGCCAAAGAGTCCATCGTCTTCTCCAACCATTCTGTTTGTTTAAATGTAGAATGCAGGAAAAATACAATGGACATGAAGGAAGGTAGTATTCAGGAAGACATGTAATGAAGATAAGTTATTATGTAGGAAGTCACGCAATATCTACATAAAATAAACTAGGTGAACACATATACAAACAATAAATGAAATAAAAAACAACGGAATATGAAATAATAGTACAAGAATGTACCTTTTTATCTCCTCTTCCACCGTTGCAGTAAAGACTCTGTCGTTTTCTATAGCTATTCTGTTTGTTTGAATGTGTAACACACCAAATACAATGAACATGAATGGAAGCTAGTATCCACCGGAGAACAAGTAATATGCACATACAGTAAATGAGAATCAACGAATAAAACAAAAGATAGGAAGAAACATGAACCTTTGCTTTTCTCTATCCATGGTTGTAAATATATAAAGTTTTTCCCAGCCCAAAATATCTTACAAACCACAAAATATTAAGAAATTGCATGGCCATAGCTAAACGCTTTTGGTTTTTTGTGGCAAAGTATCCAGATATGCTTCCAGACATGGAAATATAATTTTGCAGTATCTTTGGTGTACATATCATATCTCCAGTACAAGACAAATTGTATCGTGGTCACACCAGTCTGTGTAGAGGATAAAGAACATGTATTGTGATATGGGCACATTCCACCATAAATGGTCAATAAGTGTAGTTTACACATGTTTTATTTTAACAAAAAAAACAACAGATATTGCAATTACACATGTAGTTGTCCAATTATTTCTTATGCCACTATTTTTTATCATGTCAACATTGAAGTATCAACAAAATTTTACAGCAAAACAAGCACGAGATCTCGACTTCACCAAACACAACAAATAACACAACCGCAGGTCCACTCGTAGGTGAAGGGTCTGAACACCGTAAAGTGCCAACAAAAAAAAAAAAAAAAGCAACTCTAACTGTCGGTGCAGGACCCCAACCCTGCAAAGTCGAAGTAAACAAAAGAAAACAACAAGCACCAAACCAACGAGAAAGCATGAACATGCCCAACTCCAACCCCGGGGCCCCAAACTCGTAAACTTGATCCAAACAACAACAACCAACAACTGACGAACCAATGAACCATCGAACAAGCAACAACCACCGAACCAGTAAACAACATATGTATCTCCAACTATTACCAAACTACAGTCGAATCACAGAAGGAACCAGAAACATATGATGAGCATGCTAGTAGAAATAAGAAAACATTCTTACTTTCAAACTACAAACACTGGACATCAAAGAAGGAATAGAAAATGAAAGTATGGCATGGAAAATTACTCTGAAACAATGAAAGGAAGATGCCTAGGTCGAATTGTGAACCAAACAACAACAAGCAACAACCGACGAACCAACAAAGAAGAATCACCCACCGAACCAGTAAACAATGTATGTAGCTTCAACGATGACGGAATTGCAATCTAAGCCTAGAAGAAGTATGAAACATACAATGCCTATTCAACTGGCGATGGACAACAATATTGTCCAAATTCACTGCAACAATGTATGGAAAATTTCGAGGAAAAATGTACTCCGAGAAGCCTATTTAGACAAAAATTTAAGGTTGTTAGGCTGTCTAAGGGCCTCACGGTATGAAAACATTTAAGCTGTCAGGCCTATTCAAACACCTCAAAAAAAGTGTCAGTGATCTAAACCTTCAGTATGCAAACATTTGAATAAAAATACAAAGGACTAATAATAATAGCACAAATACATTAATAATAATAATAATAATAAAAACCTGGCAATAAGACCTCGAATCTATTATCTAACGAGATCATGACATATATGGGTTTTTTGTATAATAAATAAATAAATAATGTTTTTAGTTTTGTAGTTCGAACAATAGAATTTATGCAAAAATTTGTAGTTAAACAAAAAACTTATATAAAGTCAACGAACTATCGATCACTATAAACTTTGGATATCTAAACATTTCAATATAAATAGTACAAATAGAAAAAGGTACCGTACATGATAAAACTTTGGATATGGGAACATATAATTCATTGGGAATAGCGAAGTTGACAATAAGACCTCAAATCTATCATCCAATCAGATCATGACATATATGGGTTTTTTTATTATATAAAAAATAATTCTTTTAGTTCTGTAGGTCAAACATTAGAAAGTATGCAAAAAATTGTAGTCAAACGAAAAACTAATATAAAGTCAACAAATTATCGATCGTTATAGTCCCTCTATGCCTTCGGCAGGGACTAATAAAGGGTTGATGCCCCTTTGATCTCACAAAGTCTCCCTCAAATGTTTTGATGTCCACAAGGACTCTTTTTTAGTTCCGATACTTCTCTGATGGCTTAAATCACAAAATAGTGATAGGTGATTACTTGCATCACTCAAGCCCTAGAATTTAATGTTCTACTGACATTTTTTTCTTTAATATTGTTGAACTTAAAAAATCGATTATTAAAATGTGACAACGTATATTTGTATTGACCAGGAAACCAATGAAATTTCGTATTCTTAATACATATATTTTACTTTTCTCCATTTAACATCCATAAATATTTAAAATAGTTATATAATATCTCTTATTATTTATGGAATAATATTAGTCATCATTAATCTTGTATAATTTATTTATTAGTGCCTGCCAAGGAACTATAGTGATGAGTTTGTTCATTGACTGCATATTAGTTATTAGTCCCTTCCAAGGGGACTATAGTGATGGGTTTTTCCATTAACTACATATTAGTTAACACGTTGACCACAAATTAATGGTGTTTTCCAGTTTAACATTATTTTATTGAATTTTTGTATTTAAAAAAAACGTTTAAATCATTTTTTATAGCCATTGGTACATGAATTTAACCTCTTATTATAGAGGTGACGACAAGAATTTAAGAGGCTCTTTAGTCCAAAATAAATGATGCACGATTAGTTCAGTGTTTGTTCCAAATACTTCCTTTTAAATAAAATCTAGTCTACAACATCTGCATCTTTCACTCCTTACATTTTAGATGCTGATAATTTGTGATAGGGTGTTAGATTCCAATAGAAAATTTTGTTGAGCACGTTTCGATGAGTGGTAGCGATCTCTTTACCTTAGAAATCATTGATACCTTCAAACCTTGGCAAGATGAAATTCTAAATTCTTCCAATCTTGATATAAAACTATGATCGACCTCTGGTTCAACCAATCCAACATTTACATAGTGGAACTCAAATGTGGAACCCAGAAATCTAGGATGTCAGGCTAGCGGAAACCTCTAGATACATACCTTTATCCAGAGTCCCGGGATGTGGAAGATCTAGAAATACAAAATCCGGATGCTGGAATCCGTTGGACATGGAAATAATTTGGATGGCCTTTTATTTAGAATCCCAGATCTATATGATCCATATATATGAATATCCAAATATTTCAACAGCTCCATTTAATTATTAAGACCAGATCCATATGCCATGTCACATGATCCACTTCACAATGGAAAGTCTTTTTGTAACTTAAATTTCATTCTTTTGTTGAGTTGTAATGTTGACCAGATTGTGGGTTCTAAGATCCAACTAGTGGATTCCAGTTGTATTTATCACACAAGAACTAATATGTCTTGGAACCTTTCCTGACTTCCATAGGCTCAATTCTCGATAACCTTTAACCGATACCCAATCCTCATTAGCTTTATCGAATACTGAAATATGGAGAGTGGAACCACTCATCTGGGAGGTCAGAAATATGGTTCTACCTTTAGTCAATTTAACACTAGAGCCCAGATCTGGATAATCCTGGTGGTATAGAATTTAAGTAGAACCTTGAACAAAGGAACCTTCGATCCATGTTGCAGGCATCCGAAAACCCTTTTTTCAACATGATTTTAACAAATTTCAGATCTGGATGGTCAGATGCACGAAATTCTGGTACAACGAAACTACCTAAATTCAACTAAGCCGATACTCAATTTGGTTTGTAATTCGATTTTATTTCTTTACCATCTTTCAATTCACACTCTGATCTCCAATATTTCTATGCCAATTCGTCAACAACGCAAATGCTTACAGGGTTTCAACACCCATTCAATGCATAAAAATGCCCTTGCTGCCTATATAAAGATCTAATGGAAATTGATGTAGAGAATGAGAATTTTAGACAATAATTAGATCGACGAAAGTTGTGTCACTATAACATGATATCCGTACCATACTCCTATTCTTTTATTAACGTTAATCAAAATCTTATACACCTAGAAAACACTGTGCTTTCATTACTCCTTCAAATAAAACAAAGCAAGGAATGTAGGTATAGATATGATAGAATACTGGACTAAATATTTCATGTAGGATGGATATACTGGTTGACTGAAACATATGTCTCCTGTTTATTATAATAAAACTACCACTTACAAGGATTTTCACTCTCTTGCTTTTAAATTTTGGGTGACATGATAATAAAACCAACCCATGTGTGACTTTATAATTCACATAGTTTCGTGGCCATGAGCCCTCTAACAAATGAAACTAATGAGTGGACATTTACAACATGCAAGCTTAGTTCATTACTTGGAAGGGACTATGTTTCCATGCAACACTTGTTGTTTATATTGATAGATTTAACTACAAGTGTTAGTTTTATATGTTTATTCTTTTTGGAAGTAGTGATAATCTCTTGTTTTTTATATGAAAGTTGTAATATTATTTAAGATGTTGTTTTCATAAAAGTTCACTTTAAGAGTAAATGTTTTCACGTTGTTTTTCTTTTTATAAGAAAGTTTCAAGATTATTTATCATCTTGTTTTCATAAAAGTTCACTTTAAGAGTAAATGTTTTTATGAACAATCCATTCATAGTTGAATAATTGTATCGACATGGATTTTCTCTCAGTAAAGTTGATGTGAGTGGATCTTAAATTAAGTTATAGTTAATTAATTAGAAATAATTTTAAATTGTATTCTAAATGTGTATTATATACATTGGTTTTTACATGACCAAATAATCTTCAATCATTTGGTTTCGATTCAATTTTGATTCAATTCAAAAAGGGAAATCTTAAATTACATAAATAATTGCAAGAGTTGTAATTTACATGTAGCAATATGAATGTCTCAATATGAAATAACCATCAAGGAAAGTCACAATACAAGATAACCCTCAATGAATGTCGCAATGTGACAAAACCCTTAATGAACGTTGCAATGTGACATCAAATTTGATGAATGTCACAATGTGAGACAAGTAGGTTGGAATGTTCTTATTAAACATAAACCAAGAAAAATGTTGCAATGTAACAAATGCCTTGATGAATTTTGCAATGTGACATCACCTTTGGTAAATTCTATAATGCGACATGACTATTAATAATATTATTAAACCATTAACCCTCATCAACCACATCAAACACCATAGTGAACCATAATGAACAACGACCAACCAAACTCAATGCGACATAGCCTTGATGAACATCGCAATGCAACATAACCATTTGGGATTGGTAATACAACAATTTGACATAAGCTAATGAATATGAATGTTGCAATTTAACATACCCATTGAGGAATGTGATTTATGGGCAACCAAATTCAACCAAAATCAACCAAAATCAATGTAACAAAACCCTTGATGAATTTCAATATTAATATCAAAATATCACATAACGATTGAGGAATGTCACAATACAACATAAACCTCGATGAACACCACAATGTGACAAAACCCTTAACGATCATAATCATGTGAAATCACATTTGGTAAACATTGTAGTGAAACAAAACCCTTAATGAACATCACAATGCGACATCACATTGATGAATGTAGTAATGAGACATAACCATTAACATCGTAAGGTTAACATTTCAAGACTCAATTTGAGATAACCATCAAGGAATGTCGCAATACAAGATAACCCTCAATGAATGTCGCAGTGCGAAAAAACCCTTAATGAACTTCACAATGAAAAATCACATTTGATGAATGTCACAATGTGACATAACCATGTTGGAATGTCATAATACAACATAAACCAATAAAAATGTTACAGTGCAATAAAACCCTTGATGAATGTCACAATGCAACATAAAAATTAAGGAACATATGAATTTAACGTAAAGTTATCCAATATGAATATCACAATTTGACATAACCATTGAGGAATGTCATAATCCAACATAACCCTTGATGAACGTCGCAATGTGACAAAACCCTTAATAAGCCCAATAATGTGACATCACATTTGATAAGCATCACGGTGTGACAAAACCCTTAATGAACATCAAAATGTGACATCACATTGATGAATGTCATAATGAGACATAACCATTAACACTGCAAGATGAATGTATCAATATGAAATAACCATCAAGGAATGTCGCAATACAATATATATAACCCTCAACGAATGTTGCAGTGTGAAAAAACCCTCAATAAATTTCGTATTGTGATATCACATTTGATGAATGTCACAATGTGACATAATCCATTTGGAATGTCATAATCCAACATAAACCAAGAAAATGGTTGCAATGCAACAAAACCCTTGATGAATGTCACAATGTGACATCACCTTTTATAAAGTCTATAATGCGACATAAATATTAATAACATTATTAAACCATTAGCCTTGCTCAACCACATCAAACACCATAGTGAATGTGACATTGCAACATAACCGTTTGGGATTGGGAACATAACAATTTGACATATGGAAGTGAACATGAATGTTGCAATTTAACATAACCATTGAGGAATGCGATTTATGGGAAACCAAAGTCAATGAAACTCAATACAGCATAATCGTTGATGAATGTTGAAATGAAACATAACCACTACGGAGTAAAGCAATTTTAAATAAAGTTAGACATTATGAATGTCACAATATCACATAACTATTGAGGAATGTCACAATCTAACATAATCCTTGATGAACGTTGCAATGTGATAAAACCCTTAATGAATGTAATAAAGTGAAACCACGTTTGATGAACATCGTAGTGCGAAAAACACTTAATGAACATCACAATGTGAAATCACATTTGATGAATGTTGTAATGAGACATAACCATTAACATTGAAAAATGAATGTCTCAATCTAAAACAACCATTAAATAAATTCACAACCCAACATAACTCTCGACGAATGTCACAAGGTGACAAAACCATGTTGGAATGTCGTAATCCAACATAAACCAAGAAAAATGTCACAATGCAACAAAAACCTTGATTAATATCACAATGTGACATCACCTTTGATAAACTCTTTACCATGACATAACTATTAATAATATTATTAAACCATTAAACCTAGTCAACCACATCAAAGACCATAGTGAACCATAATGAAAAATGGCCAACCAAACTCAACACAACATAACCTTGATGACCATCACAATGCAACATAACCATTTGGGATTGGGAACATATAAATTTGACATAATTAAGTGAAGATGAATGTTTCAATTTAACATATCCATTGAGGAATGTGATTTATGGGAAACCAAATTCAACCCAAATCAATGTAACATAACCACTAAGGAACATAATGTAAGGTATTTAGCTAGATGGGAACATAGACCCTCTCTCAAGTCCTCAAGGAGATGGAAATTATGGTTTCTCTGGCACCCAAGTTGCGAAAGTGGGCACCTTGGGCACGCGTACACACCAAGGGGGATTTACCAAGTATGAAGTGATCAAGAGATTTGGGCACACCAATATGAGGGGTGCACCAAGGTTGGGAATACTGGTCTCAATGGGCACAACGATTGGTGAGTGCATGGGTTCGTTTGGGCGACTCGGTCCTCGAAGGGGTGCGGTGATTCATTTGGGAGACCAAGTCAATGAAGAGGCATGACGATTCATTTGGAAACATGGGTTCATGAAGGGGAATTCCACCCCCAAAGGATGTGATAGGACACAAAGGTGACCTTTGGAGTCCCTATAATAGAACAAGAGCACACAACCAAGGAAGGCATATTTTGGAAGACAAGGACAGAAAGAAGATCTATGCAATTCTAAGACAGACAAAGAGAGATGAGATCCCTCAAGGAGCCAAGTCACTTCACTTGGGAGAACTTGTGCTTCATTGAGGTGGATTCGTTAGACAGAGTTGGGAGAAATATTCTTGGGTTGATTTTGGGAAAGTTTGGAAATGAAGGTCTGTTGGAGGCACGTGTGAGGCATAACTGAAATCTGTGAAGTTTGTTGAAACAAAGAGATAGAAATTTTACAGTTAAGGGAACGTATGACGTGCATTGTAGGAGGTTGTGGAGATGGTTGAGACAGAGAGTCTTGGTGTGATAGATTTATATATGAGTGTCTTGGTGAGGGGACGTGAGTCGTGTGACTCTATCGAAGTTGTAAACCGAGCCATTAGTGCTCCTATTGTAACTGTTTTGAAATAAAAAAGAATTAGCATGGTGTTAGGAGCAGTTCATGTCACCCACACTATATCTCTGTTTATTTAATTTGTTTTGTTTATTCTCCTGGATTCTCATATTCATGGATGTATGGTTGTATAAGACTAAGTGTTAAACTTTGTTAACAAATTTTCTAAGTATACAAGAGTTTCACTAGAGTAGGAGTGTGACTGATCGATAGCCTAGACAAGAGTATGGGTATGCTCTAGGTAAAGAGGTGTAGTTCAGACATAGTAACTTTGGTGTTTCCAAGAAGCCAAGTGAGAAACGTCGAGGTTCTACATGCCCTCAAGAGGTGCACGATCACAATATTTAACTAGGCACATTGTGGGGATGTGACACATAAAAATTTAACATAAGTTATCCAGTATGAATGTTGCAACCTAAAATAACCATTGATGAATGCCACAATCCAACATAACCATCTATGAATGTATAATGTGATAAAACCATTAATGAACATAATAATGTGACATAAAATTTGATGAACATCGGAGTGGCAAAAAAACACTTAATGAACATCCCATTGTGACATCACATTTGATGAATGTTGTAATGCGATATAACCATTAACGACAAAAGATGAATTGTCTCAATATGAAATAACCATTAAGAAAATTCACAATCTAAGATAACCCTCGATGAATGTAGCAATGTAGTGACCAAACCCTTAATGAACATCACATTGTGACATCACATTTGATGAATATTACAATGTGACACAACCATTTTGGAACACCATAATACAACATAAACCAATAAAAATGTTACAATGTAGAAAAAACCTTGATGAATGTCGCAATTTGAAATCACCTTTGGTAAAGTATATAATGAAACATAACTATTAATAATATTATTAGACCACTAACCCTGGTCAACCACATTGAACAACATAGAGAACCATAATGAACAATGCCGAACCAAACTCAATGCATCATAGCCTTGATAACTATCACATTTCAACATAATCATTTGGAATTGGGAACATAACAATTTGGCATAACTCAGTGAAGATGAATGTTGAAATTGAACATAACCATTGAGAAATGTGATTTATGGAAAACCAAAGTCAACCAAACTCAATGCAACATAACCTTTGTTGAATTTCGCTATGCAACATAACCATCAAGAAATGTAGCAATTTAACATAAAGTTAGCCAATATGAATGCCACAATTTGACATAACCATTGAGGATTGTCACAATCCAAGATAACCCTCGATTAATGTTGCAACACAACAAAACCCTTAATGAACATAATAATGTGATATCACATTTGATGAACTTCTCAATGCGACAAAACCCTTAATGAACATCACATTTGATGAATGTCGTAATGTAAAATAACTATTAATGACACAAGATGAATGTATCAATATGAAATAACCAAGAAAAATGTTGCAATGCGAAAAAACCCTTGATGAATGTCACAATGGGACAACACCTTTGATAAAGTCTATAATGTGACATAACTATTAATAATATTATTAAACCATTAACCTTGGTCAACTACATAGAACACCATAGTGAACCATGATGAACAATGGCCAACCAAACTCAATGTGACATTTCCTTGATGACCATCACAATGAAACATTATCATTTGGGATTGGGAATATAGACATTTGACATAAGTTAGTGAAGATGAATGTTAAAATTTAACATAACCATTGAGGAAACCAAATTCAACCAAACTCAATGCAACATAACCATTATGGAATATTACAATTTAACATAAATTTATCCAATATGAATGTCACATTCTTACATAAGCATTGAGGAATGTCACAATCCAACATAATCCTTGATGAATGGAGTAATGTGACAAAACCGTTAATGAGAATCATAATGTGACTTCGCATTTGATGAACATCACTGTGTGACAAAACCATTAATGAACATCATAATGTGACATCACACTTGTTGAATTTTGTAATGTGACATACCCATTAACATCGCAAGATGAATGTGCCAATATGAAATAACCATTAAGGAATATCACAATCTAAGATAACCCTCGATGAATGTCACAATGTGACATCACCTTTGATAAAGTCTATAATGCGACATGACTATTAATAATAGTATTAAAAAATTAACCCTAGTCAACCACATAAAACACCATAGTGAACCATAATGAACAACGACCTTGATTACCATTGCAATACAACTTAACCATTTGGGACTAGGAACACAAAAATTTGACATAAGTTAGTGAAGATGAATGTTGCAATTTAACATAACTGTTGAGGAATGCTATTTATGGGAAACCAAAGTGAACCAAACTCAATGAAATATAACCCTTCATGAATTTTGCAATGCAACATAACCATTAAGGAATGTAGCAATTTAACATAAAGTTATCCAATATGAATTTCACAATTTGACATAACCTTTTAGGATCACAATACAACATAAGCCTCGATCAATGTTTCAATGTGAAAAAACCATTAATGAACATAATAATGTGAAATAACATTTGATAAAATTCTAATTTACAAAATTATGTATATATGCATATCAAGAAACAAATTCAAAATTTGGATATTAATTTAGAAACATTATAAATTTATAAAATAAAAATAAAAATAGAACATCGTTTCTAAACATTGTAAAACAACCATGTTGGACTTATAACCTTTAGCATATTGACATATATCAAAATTATATATTAAACCATTGTATAATATAAAAGTTCTATTATCTATTTAAACAATGTCCCCTTTCTTTGTTTTTGTTGTTTGATAAATTTACAAAGTGTTGGAATACGATACATGCTTTCACATTTCTCATTTACATGGAATTAATAACATTCATAGATTAATCCCCTAGGGGTGTAGATCAATTGGTGATAGAGTGCACTGTTAAGGTACTAATTGTGACATCGTTGGTTCAAACCTATCCTATCCCATGTGCCATGTTTGGGGAGTGTGCATTGCACATGGAGATTATAGTGGTAATGATTGCAATCAATGCTGTGTAATGCTTGTACTCGTCCTAGTTGTCAATTCCGCCAACAAAAAATAAAATAAAATACAATAAAGTAACATTCATAAATTAAGAGATCAAATTGCTCCATAATATGTTGTTAACACACATAAAGGAGAAATATT
>JASDQU010750412.1:23210-38263 GCA_032191745.1 Picea mariana
ATGATTAATAAACAATATATTAAAGAATTTTAACATAAATTTAAATTTAAATTTAATTGAAGTTTAATTTTTATTATGTATTTAATTTAATTTTAGATTTACTAAATATTAAAAAGGATATATAAAATAATTAGTAAATAAAATATTAAGAAATTTGAACATTAATACAAATTTATTTTAATTTTTTATTTTATTGTAAATGAATTTTAATATCAAAAGAAATTAAAAAAAGAAAAAGCAAATTACAATTGTATATACCTCTAGTGGGTTTAATGGTTAAGAATATGTATTTCCTCCTAAGAAGTCACAAGTTCAAATCCATAGGGGGAAGGGTATGTATACCTCCATAGGATTTAGTAGTCAATTTTGTGGTTCGAGGGGGTCCCTTATCCCACAAACAAGGGTCTCATACACCAATTTGGTCTCTGGCTTGGCTGTAACCATAAAATCAGATTTTTTTAAAGTACATTCAATTCTAAGACACCATAAACCTGCTTTGAAATCATTGTGTCGAAGTAATAAAATTTCTTTTTTTCATATAATAAAATTGCAATGTTTGAATAAAAAAACATTTAAAAAAATTCTTTTTTAAATACGATGATGATTAACGTCCATTGAGACCGAATTGGTGTATCAGAACTTAAGAGGGTAAGGGATTACTTGAAATTATTTATAATTTTGTTTCTGCGCTCGAAAAACATTAAGAGAAGCTTTCCAAGATCACCATAGTTTTGTTGAGTTAAAAGGTTAGGAAAGTTGGTAGTGTGACAAATATTTTGAAATTGAGATCTAATCTAGGTATAGGTTGGACAATCTAAGAAAAAAATATTTTCATCTTCAACCTTCTTAGTCTCACAACGGTGACATACTCTTTCATCTTAGGGCGTTTTAAGAATTGACAAATTCCCAGTTTCACTATGGAACTTGTGAGGATTTGTTGTTATCTTAGGAATGCTTATTTTTTTGTTTACACTTGTCAAAACATATAAATAATTTTGATATTCTAGATTAGGGTTGATTACATCCTTATAATACCTTAATTTTCCTTTTTCCTCTAACTCTTTATCACACCACATTTTCTCCTTCAATTTTGATTTGGTGATATTTTTAATAGTATCCTTATTTTGCAAAATGGTGTCGTCCATGATTCTCCAATAGTTTATCCAAGAATGGGCATGTTTATTCCAACCTCCCTTGAGTCGATGGTGGTTACGACTGGATTTTGTAGCAATTTTAGGAAGTTTTTTTTCTTCCATGTTGTTTAACTTGTTCTTATACATTAAGTAGTCATATCCATTCTCTCAATGGGGGAAATGATTGCTTCTAAGAGGAGGATGGGATAGGGCATGTTTCCTTTAATTTTGAGATTATAGGTTATAAAATTCTTTTGTATTTTCTCTATATTTCTCCATGATTCACGAGAGATACTAAATACCCAGAATTCACATCCATAAAGAATAACATGAATAACAAGAGTCTCAAAGAGGAGTTTCTTCTTATTCCATATCCAAAGATTGGTTGATTTACAATTATTTTCAAGCCCATAATAAGCTTTCCATCCCCCAATAATCCTTTTCTCAATGCTATAATTCCAGTTAAGCTTGTGGTGAATATCGATTCCAAGATATTTGTATGAAGTCACTTCCTCCAAGTTGTTGTTGTCATATACGAAGGTATCATAAGTGATCTTATTGGATTTAATGATCATGACCTTAGTCTTGTTAGTATTAATAGTCATACCTATATTGGAGAAAACATTCTTGAGAATTCTTAGTTGGTTTTTAATATCGTGGGGAATCCTCGCCATATGAATGATTTCATCGACATAAAGAAGAAGATTGATGAATATACCAGTGAGAGTAGGGTTGATACAACCTGTTTCTTCCAATAAATATTCTAATTTGTCAATGCATATGCAAAAAATGGTAGGGGACAAGGGACAACCTTGCTTGAATCCAATATTGCAGTTAATATCTTTCAACTAACCCTCACTCTTTTTAAACTTAGCAATAATGTTTTATCTCTTCCAACCTATTCTGAAGGCTTTTTCTAGGAACCATGTCAAAATATTTTCCAAAGTCAACAAAACAACAAAAACGATTAGTGTTAGTATCGCGAAACTCCTCTGCAATGATCTAAAGGTAACAATATGGTCCACAATTGAACAATATCTTCTAAACCCGGCCTGGCCTTTAGCTCTTTTACTATGACTTTCTAGCCAAAGGATAATCTTCTTTTCCAAAATAATTTCATAAAGCTTGGATAAAATCAAGCCAATCATAATGGTCCTATAATTAGAGGGAATGTTTCTATTCCCATTTTAAAAATAAGAACAACGAGGATTTCCATACAAAGTTTAGGGAAACCCTGCTTGACTACTAAATTCACTTTAACATAATATTTTTTTAATTAAAATAATAATTCCACATATTATTTAAACATTCTTAGCGGTTAAAAGTCAAGAATAATACTCACTCATACAAATGAAGTAGAACACATAACTATGCTTGATTTTCTAAAATGAAGTCTTTTCATGTGTTTTGTTAGAGTAGTTTTCATATTAATTAAATATGATGTGAAAATTGTTTTTTTTTTTTTTTATCTTTGTTATTATTGGAATATTATGAACATTAATATATTTTTATGTTGAGATTTCCATTTTTTATTTGAAAATTGTTTATAAGTTTCAAAAATATTAAAAATATTATTATTTTATAATTATTCAAATGTTAAATATAAAGAAATGAGAATTTGTAACTTTAAAAAGTTAAAACAAAGTTTTAAAGGAAGTGCACTAACCAACTAAGTCAGAAGTATTTTAATATACTTATAAATATGGATATTAAAAAGTGTATTTTAATTAAATATTTATGAAAATGGATATAGGTGTAAAGTTTTTCTAAGATTAAAAAAAAGAAGTTTTATGAAAATATATGAAAAGTAAATAACATATTAAAAGTAAAATCCTAGAAAATAAGTAGATACAAAGCTCCGATT
Source organism: Picea mariana (assembly GCA_032191745.1). Classification (NCBI taxonomy): domain Eukaryota; kingdom Viridiplantae; phylum Streptophyta; class Pinopsida; order Pinales; family Pinaceae; genus Picea; species Picea mariana. Next base: position 26,208 of record JASDQU010750412.1, read on the forward strand.
AAAAGGAGAAAGAGATACTATGAATAGAAATAGAAAGCAAGAGAACATTTTGCACCTATCTAAGGTAGATCCTAAAAGATAAAATTTGTCTCGTGAAACTAAAAAAATATTGATTCCCTTGAGGGATTGGAGTTCCTACCATAAAAATATTTACGAATCCCTTGATGTCATGGACAACATTAAAACCATATTTACAGAGGAAGAAAATTTTTCAATAGAAGACATTGAGTTTGGGTTAAGCAACTCACAAAAGGAAAAGCTAAGGATATCGAAGGCTACCAAGAAAAAATATTAAATCTTAAGGATATTGAAGGTTTTGTCCTCATCCATCACATCCACAAGCTCTTCAATTTAGCTTTCAAGCATGCTTCCCTAAATCCCGGACTCAAAGCTTCATTGTACCTATTTTTAAAAGTGGAGACAAAAATAATCCCTCTAATTATAGGACCATTATGATTAACCCCCTTTTGTCCAAGTTATATGGAATTATTTTGGAAAATAAGATCAGTGTATGGAAAGAAATCCAAGGAGAAAGAGATAAAGGATAGGATAGATTTAGGTGTTGGGGATTGGGTCTAACCTGATATGAAACAAACAAATGGAAATGTAGATAATAGAATAAGAAAAAAGATTTTGGAGATCAAGGGTGGTGTCTAAAAACACCGTTACAACACTTAAGCCCAACACACTATGATCCAAACATCACAATGCATATTGGATATCTTGTACACAACAACGATATTTCCATCATGGTAATAACACATTGATATGCCATTTATAGCTTCAAGATCTAACCAAATTCCTTGAAATCAGGAGGATAATGTCCCCATAAAATCGTGGGTTGTCAGAGTTGACTTCGTCAAATCCTTGTTGTCTAGTTGGATCGACAAGGATTCTCAACCCGACTATCCTTTCACTCAACTCATAGTCTATTTCTTGGATATCTGATCCACCAATTGACTATATTTGACCGTTGGTTGAATTTCTAACTGCCAGGCTTGTCAACTACTTGATTGACTATGTAGATATCTAGTCAATCACTCACTCGATTATTTCTAGATGTAGGTCGATCACTTGAATGACTGATTCTAGGAGAAATGTGATGAGCCATCAGAACTTAATGTTTCAACCCCCCTCAACACATGAATCTAGAGATCCATGAGGTGAAATTATACTAACAGGACACCCCCCCATAATTACAGCTTCTTGAAGCCCAAGCAAGATACAATGCTTGATAAATGTAGTTGTAGATAAAGGCTAAGTGAATATATTGGCTACATGATCATATGTTCTACAACATTCAAGAGAGACAACATTCTCATGAACCAATTGTCTCAAATAGTGATCATGGAGATCAACATGCTTCATCTTACTGTGGGAAACAAGGTTATCCACAACTTGAATGGCACTCTAATTGTCACAGTATATAATAGTTGAGGTATGAATAATAAATCCAAGTTCATATTAAGTTGGAGGATGTAGACTACCTCTATACCTACATGAAGGGTGCTGCAATATTTTTCTTCTATGGTTGACAAGGAGACTACCTTCTATTTACAACACTACCAAACCAATGGTCCAATGCTGAAGTGAAAAACATAACCCAAAGTGGACTTTCGATCATCACAGTCACCAGCCCAGTCAGAGTTGGTGAAGCTGGATAATGGATCTGAACTTTGAAAATACTTGATACCAAAATGAGTGGTACCTTTGAGTTAACAGACAATTCATTTGATTGCTTTTCAATGGATTTCTCTGGAGTACCGCATAAATTGAGAAACCACACCGACAGTAAGAAAATGTCAGGTCGACTATGAATAAGATAAATAAGGCTATCGACCATTTGTGGATAGAGTGTGGCATCGAATTTGGGATTTTGACAATTTTTGGTGAGATTTACTTCATATTGAAAAGGAGTAGCACATGGCTTATAATATGTGATCCATGAGGATCTAGAAATGCTCACAGAGGTTTAGGAGGATCCAGAACACACACAAGGATATAGGAAGGGTAAAAAATTATCAAATCAACCATATCAAAAGTTCAATAAAATGACATCATTGTGAATATCTCGTCATCGTCTTTCCAACATCGCAAATTTCTCTCGTCAAACATAGTCCGTATGTAAAATTTATGGATGGTCAAAGTTCAGGTCAAGAAGGGAAAAAGTCAACCTTGAAGAGACATGTGACAGGCTTTGAGAGACACATGGTAGCCTCCCAGGTTGACAAGTGGCAGCTCCAGATATTGACAAGTGGCACCATATAGGTGACATGACACACGATTGTTGACAACTGATGTGGCAAATAGTACCTCCAGGTGGCCAAGTTACATGATGATAAGTGGTAGATATGGTCCAATCATAATTAAACATTTGACACATAAATGTACCAACTGGATATTGACATGTGGCGACTCTTCATTGGATTATATTGGATTGATTATTATTATGGTTTATATGTATATTATATATTATATAACCCACTTCCCATTTCAAAATTCATGTGGGAGTTTCAATCACAATTAAACATTTGACACATAAGTGTACCAACTGGATTTTGACATGTGGCGATCCATTATATTGGATTGATTATTATTATGGTTTATATATATATTATATAACCCACTTCCCATTTAAAAATTCACGTGGGAGTTGCACTTTATATGTTTTAAATAAAGTATAGTTATGTATTATAACATATATGTTTTATCCATTCCAAAATCCACAAGCCATTGAACTATATGCTATATATAACATATAACAAAGTAAAACAAATGGCATAAACAAAGGAGAGGATCATGGGGGTTGGAACCCACGGCCTCCTCCACATATTCGAACAATTTAACCACTATGCCATGTATTTAGTTTGTTAAAAATAAACTAAACAATTTATAGTAAATACATGCCACAAGGTTAAGATTTGGTTATAAATCAACCAAACTATATTTAGATACTAATCCAATAATTTTCGGATTTTGTGTAGAGCGGTGGTCTATTTAACGACACACACCCCAACGCATTGTACACACAATGTTTTTGTGTTTTACACACAACATTTTTATTTTCTTGAAGACAACATTCTCATGTACTAAAGTTCTGCTGATTTTCCTTTTGAAGTCAAGTTTGTAGTCTTTTGAGAGTTATAGGGTATTTATAGTCATCAAAATCGATTTTCCAAGACAGAGTCAATGGTGACAATCTTATCACTCATTTGTAAGCTAGAATTTTGCAAATTTGGGATTTGTGAGCTGTAAGAGAGGCTTTGAGAATTTTGTAAAGAAATATATAATGTTTATAGTCGCTGGATTCAGTTTTTCAAGACGGTCCCGAATTTTGACATTTGTAATTAAGTTTGAGTAACATGAAAGAAGGTCATTGCAAAGCACAATTATTGCTTTCATGTTATTTTGTATATGTTCATGTAGGAATGATTATGCAAGTTATGTTCATCAATTGAAGTGTTTTGGTTAAGTAAGATAAGTCACTTCCATGCTATAAGCATTGTCAATAAAAGAATCTTGGAATACGAAATTGGTGTCATACTTAATACTATTTGAGGATCAAGTGATATTAGGACACTTCGTTAATATCAAGTGGTGTATGATTTCTAATCCATTTTTGGATCAAGTGGTATCAGAGCAGGTTTGACAGGTGAATGCTTACAAGGGATAAACACAAGCGTGGTGAAGGAAAACTTGAGAGTTATAATCCAAAGATTGGTTCAAGGAGATTCAATCGAAGAGAAGAGATGGATCCACCAAGGAAAATAGGTTCTCATGAATCTGGAGATGATTTCTTCAATGCCTTTAATTAGATGAAGATAATGGCGGAAGAGATTTACAGTGAGAGATTATTACGAAAAGGATAAAGTTCTGGACAAGTTAAGAAAGAAGATGATCTTCCTCCTTCTTCACCTCCTTCCACTTCTCTGCCCTCATCTCCGCGTAGGAAAATTGATTCAAAAAAGCCATTGTTAAAGTTGGATGTAGAGTTTCTAACTTACCCATGTATAATGGTGAGCCTAATGCAGAGAAGCTAGACAATTGGATTTGACAAATGGAAGTTTACTGTCGTGTTCAACATATTTATGAAGATGAGGTAAATATTAAATTTGCCTCTCTTCGCCTTAAATGAACAACATTGATTTGGTGGGAAGGTAAATTTCAGTATCCAAAAGAGCAGTAACATTCTCTCTTCTTTGTCAGAATTCAAAGCTACATTAAGGAAATTTTTTTATCCTTTGGCATATAAAAAATAATAATTTATGGAATGGAAATATTTGATTTACTACAAGGTATCCTTATCACAAAATAGCATAATATACACACTTTGATTTCCATAGAGGATTTGAGCATTGTTATAAACATGATGGTCACAAATTCAATCTTAGTAGACAATAAGATTTCATTAATTATTTCCCAAATCAACAAGAATTCTCTTAGTCTAAATACAGTCTCTTTCTTCCATGCCTTGAGGGAGCTAAACTTGCAATCATACTCATTGGCTAATGAATCCAAAAACCTTAGCCAAGGAGTTATAAAAATAAATGGGGGGTTCATGCAACACATAGTCCCCTAAGTATCTTTGTCTCATGGAGTTAACCCATATCTCATTTGCATTTAATATCTAATCTATTCTATTCTAATCTAATCTAAATTTAAGGTCATGGCCAAGCCAGACACCTTATCTAATCTAAGTAATGCATGTGTTGTGTTCCTATATATCTACACTTAACTATGGGGATAGGACATAAAAGTACAATATCCCATCCCCTTCACATGCGGAAACTCACTCCTACATAGGCGATTGAATACATTAATATGGATTATTATGAACAAGGTGGGATTATGCTTTGGTCCACACTCAAAATTTGCAATGGAATTTGGCATACAAGATGGAATTTTGAAACCAGTTAGGTAAGCATTAATCTATTTCTATGGTCTATATTTTGGAAATTGGTCTATTAGTTTTTCGATTTGATTTCTCTCAAAGGATAATTACCAAAAAGAGTTGTTCCTTAGCTTATATCCAGAGTCTGTTCTTTATAAATTTTTGTTGGATTCTAGGATTTACATTGTGTCTTATGAGTTCTCTCTCATCCTATAACAATTACATGGGATTTTGGAGAGAAAACAATTCACCCTATGAATGTATGTTCTTGAGATTTGTTTCTTATTGAAAGTAGTATAATTTTGAAGGAAAAAAGTTTTGACAATATAGATAAGTGGTTTTCTTGTTGGTTGGATTTCCTCTATATCTTAATGATATTCCTCGACTTGGTTAAAATATAGCTCAATTCCCCTCTATTTTAGTTCTAGACACAATGGATTATCAAGGCCTCCAATATATTCACAAGGCCTTGAGAAAGCATAAAAAGGGCATCCAAGGCAACATGGAATCCCTGTTATTAGTGACTTCCAAGGTTTAGGAAAATGAATGCAATTTTTGTTGATGTTTCAACATCGGGTAGACATTCTCCTAGATTTTTCATGCTGATTTAACCAAGGGATAATGATACATTCACTCATGGGGCCACAATGATTCGACTAGTGGTGAATGGCCTACGATGTTGATGTTTCTCCAGTTAGCAACATCGGGAAGGCATTCTCCCTGATTGATCATGCTGATTTGACCAAGGGAGATTGATACATTGACTCACGGGGCCATGTTGATTTGGCTAGTGGTAAATGGACCAGGTGTAGTCTTTCTCCTAGTATTCATCTCAATTTGACAACGAGTGATAAAGACACGAGATTCTCTCACATTGCCTTCTCCAAGATGGAGTGATCTATATTAATTAGATGTGCATGTGAGGAAACAATCATCAACATAAATATAATATATAAATAGTATATTTATAATATAATGTATAAATATATAAATAATCAATAATCAATAATCAATAATCAATAATAAATTAATTAATGAAAATACAATAATGGAAAAGACATGTCCATTAAATGAAAAGGCATTACCTCCCAAGTATATATATCGGGCCCTCACTTATAATATATGATCTCATACAATATTTACTGACAACAATCTCTCATCAAGTTCACTAAGTTGTGTTGATATATTTAGTGTGTAATTATTCTATGATAATAGTATCATAAGACAATAATTATCAGATCTAAAAATCAAAAAATTCAACATGGTATCAGAGCTCATCCCAAATCTTATCAAGTTACTGGATCAAGTTACAAACACATAAAACTTAACTAGTTTTTACTGATTCATAGGCATCATAAACAGACAATACAACCATCAAAGTAAACACATTAACAAAACAAAATGATAAAGGAGTTCACCCCTCTCTTGGGCTACATCTCCTGGTCCAACTTCCAATGGATCATTTTCATTAAAGATCAAAGTGCCAAAATCAGTTCTTTACAATGCTCAAATGAGAAATATATGGCTTCCATGGCTCCATAATATCCAAAATCCCCTAGATGAGATCTTCCTACACTTGGTTTGGACAAAAACCGAGTTGGAATCACTTCCTGGATTCTTTTCCAATTCTTTGGTGTCTCTGCTCCTCCAAAACGCACTTGTGTGAATTGAACCTGGCTTCTGGGCATTTCCCATGCCTAAACCTAGCACTCACATGCATCTCACAAAATGTGGAAATATATCGCATCGTTAGGAGGCATAGCGAATTTCCTGGCGGAGGTCCTGGTCGCATGGCTGCCATGTGGCCACGCTCTAGCACCAAGTCCAGATCCATTGGCAAACTCCCACGCATTAGGTGATCATGTGGTGAATGGAAAATGCGAGGGATAAACACGTGGAACCAGTGCGCTCGCTGTTGGACAATGCTATTGATACCTCACACCAAAGGTTGTATGGGAGTGGTGTGACTAAGGGCTAGGGCTAAGCCCTAGCCTAGACTCCGCTCGAACCATACACTAATGAAAACTTAAATACGTAGTGGATGGTATAAGGGTAAGAACTACTTGGCAGGAGGGATTGTAGCCTAGTCTGTGCCAACACCTTGTTACTTATCTCGGAGGTTGTGGGTTTGACCCCCACAGACTCCAACCAAAGTTTTACACTACGAAGGGGTACCACGTGGCATCCCATGTCTGGGCAATGTGGCACCATACCATTGGTCCATCACCATGACACGTGTCAAACCCAGATAGGTCCACTTCATGTGCCAATCACCTACCACGTCACCACTTGCCATGTGTTAGTATGGTCACCTATGATGTCACCAGTATGGCCCTACCACATCATCAGCACAGACCTTCCATGTCATCAATACGATCCTACCACGTTAGACTGTATGGATTGTACGAACTGTACAGTCAGCAAAAACAAAATTGTTTAGCAAAGAGGACGGAACACAATATCTCTCGCATACGATGTCTATTTGAACCAGTTCAAGTTGCGTTGGGATCGTGAGGACGTGGCCTACAAACAAGTCCATTTTGAAGCAATCCCGAGAAGTTTAATTTTTGAGCATATTTTGATCCCCTGGATCAAGTTTTCCCATGATAACTTCTTGTGTCTTCTGCATGGTTATTCTTCTTGTGATCTTGGTTACTGCAACTATTATATATTGTATTGTTGCATTGTTTATGGTTCAAGTTCATGCTAAATTTAAAGAAACTACATGTTCTTGAGCTAATCATTAAAAAATCTACCTTTATAACCGATCATGTGCTTGGAAGCACCACTGCCATGAGCCAAATGTCACTTCCATGAATGACAGTTCCTGTAAGGGATGAGATAAGAACATACTCCTCATCACTTGATTCATCTTCCTTTCCAACCTTCTTGGATGAATCATCATATTCAACTATATGAACATGATGCCTTTTACCCCCTTTCTTTTCTCTTAGTCTTTGAATGAGGGAACACTTCCTAGTAATGTTTCCCATTTTATGAAAATAGAAACATTTGATATTTGGCTTATTTCTTCGACCCTTCTGAAACTTCTTAGGTGAGGAGGGTTCTTTCTTTCTCTTTCCTTTCCTAATGTGGGCAGCTAGGGCTTGATCATCATTTGTCATCTTCACTTCTCTTGTTGTCGTCCTTGCTTGTTCTTGGATGAAATCTTCTCATAGCCTACTAAAATTGGGTAGCTTCCTTCTTGAGCATATCCCTTGAATAAATGTATCCCGTGACCTTGGGAGGCCATTCAAGGTGGTCATCACCATTTTTTATCCATTCACTGTATCACCAATGGATTCTATATGCTCCTTGATATGGTTCACTCTTGAGAAGTAAGAGTGGATGGTTTATGAATTATGCATCCTCACGTTCTTTAACTGAGTTCTCAAGGTCATTCTTCAGTTGATGTTGTTGCCTTGAAACAGTTAGGTTAAGACATCCGTCATTTATTTTGGAGTGGATAATGAATATATGTGATGAATAAGATGGTCCTTAATGGATTCTGCAATAATCCTCTTTTCTTTGACCATATCCTTCTTGTGCTTTTCTTTATCCTCATCTCCCTCTGGTTCTGAAACCACTTCTTTAGTGAACTTCTCTAGATCATGTTCTTCTAGGAGGAAGGGTACTTTGTACCTCTAGGCTCTGAAGTTGTCATCTCCCTCCAGTTTCTCATCAATATTGGTTCTAGTAGTCATCTTGCCCCTAAATCACAAACTTTGGATTCTAAAGACCTGATCCAGGGAAAATATGTGCTCCACTAGGGCACACTTTCTGGTGGTCTTTTTTTGTCTGACAATCACTCCTATTAAGAAATATGAATCCTTTTGACTTCTAGATATGTGAACTGTCTTCTATTTAGGACTGCTCTGATAACATGTTAGAAATTTAGAAGTTACAGTTATCTTCTTTAACATTCATTAACAATTGCATGCATGGATGATTTTAAGGATGAAAATTTATTTTAAAATGTAGAAACCTTGGCAAATCTTACTAATCCCTCATAGGACAACTATAAATGTTTGTCGATATTTTTGTATAAATATTCAAATTTATAAGGATTTTATATAGTTTGTATAAAAAAAATTGTGATTTTTAAGGTAAAATAATTCTATCCTATAGTATTTGGGTGAATCATTTTTTAGAATAACGAATCTTTTTTTTGGAAAAACCATAGAAAATTAGCCCATGAGAGAAATTTAACCGCTAAAATCATCCCTGATTGCATGTAATAGGATCACTAAAAGATAAACAATCACATAACACAATATATATCTCGGGAAACCCTCGTGGGGGAGAAAACCCAACGACCAATTCTTTAGTATAGATTCCTTCAACCACTACAATGTCATGTTATAACTCTCCACAAATAGACCAAGACCAAGATACCAAAGACCAAGAAACCAAGACCTCCTGCACTAGACCTTCCTTGCTATGTTCCAGATACACAAGAGAAGGCGAGTTGTGTGTCTGTACAAATATTTATACACATAATTGACTCCCAAAAAGACACAACCCTAAGAGGGGTTATTTTGATTTTTACAATAAACATAACAATAAAATAATAATTTCTTTTGAGCTGATTTATACAATAAGATTACAATAACCTTCTCGAGGTTTGAACAATACAAATACAAAAGAATATATTTCATAGTTACATCAAAATATCAACACTTAGTGAGTAAAAAAATTCTAAAATGAAGTGTAAAATGTATTATGGTTAAATTCACATTATTAAGACTTTATTGTGGAAGATGAATTGCATTATGGTTAACTGCACATTATTAAGAGTTTATTGCTTACTATTGTACAATTGATTAACATTGTATATGGCTTGTTGGGATTTGGTGACAACATATTACCAAGAATAGATTTGGATCCTATTATTTTGCGTTGGTTACAACCAAATAGACCAAGTTAGAATATGGATAGGGATTGCATTTATTAATCAGTTTCTTGTGTGAATGTATAAATTCATGTAATCCCGTAGAGGCAAAATGACTGAGTGTGAGTGAGCTGATGTAATCTCCATGATCTGAATAATAAGACAACCGATTCCTATGCCTGGTGTTCATAGCCCAATGTTTTGGTGAACCACGTAAAATCCCTGTGTCTATTATCAGTGTGTGATTGTTAATTATCATTGTGAATTGTATTTTCCACGTTTGCAATTGTAACAAGTGGTATCAAAGCAGGTTGGAGGAGAAGGAAGTTGAGGGCATCAAATTTTTGGAGGTGCGTAGATCTCCAAATTTTCACAGGTCTCTCCTCTCGAAGGTCGTGATGGCCCTTAGTACACACTTCATGCGTGAGTAAATATCCAGATTTTTGCAGGCCAACCATAATGGGAGGTGCGACGATTCCACAGGTAATTTTTTTCACATTTCCGCAGGCCAGCAATGTCGTGAGGTGCGACGACCCTTTGAAGCACGCAGACCATTCACATCGGGTGGTGCGACGAATTTTTTGATTTTTTTTATGAGGGAATCATATGTTGTAAAGAAGTTAACGTATGGTCTGTTGAAAAGGTTTAAATTATGAAAGGAAAGGTTGACTTTGTTATTTAAAGTTTAAGGGTAGTGAGATGAATGTTTAAAACATCCCCCCCCCTCAAAAAAAAAAGGGTGGAGGAATTAAAATAAAAGTGAACATTTTATTAAAAGATTTTTTATTAAAAAGTGAATTCTATTTTCTTTTAATAAAAGGTGAGGAAAAGGAAAGGTTAGTAAAAGGATTTTTTATTTATTAAATCTTTTATTAAACCTTGTAAAGTTTAAACTATTATTCCTCCACATATTTTATTCAAAGATTCTTGGTTTTTACAAGCAGTGGTGTTTGTTCTTTATGTTTCCTCTAATGGCAAAGATGCAGAGTGCTAAGTTCGAAATTGAGAAATTCAATGGCAAGAACAATTTCAAGATATGGAAGGTTAAGATGCATGATCTTCTCATGTAACAAGGCATGGTGAAGGCGCTTTTGGGAAAAGAAAAACAACTTGCGACCATAACAGATGATGACTGGGATGAGATGGATGCGAGAGCAGTGAGTGCCATACGCCTATGTTTGGTTGATGTTTTTCTGTTCAATATTGTCTCGGAGAAGACACCAGTTGGTTTGTGGACGAAGTTGGAAAGTCTATATATGACGAAATCCTTGACGAACAGAATCTACTTGAAGAGATAGTTGTACAGTTTGCGGATGAAAGAAGGTACAAAAGTTGTTGACCATTTAAATACCTTTAATACCCTTATAGTTCAATTGACTAGTATGGAAATTAAAATCGAAGATGAAGATAAGGCTATTACACTATTGTGTTCGTTGCCTGAGTCTTAGGATAATCTAGTCACCTCTATTAGCTTTAGCTCAACAAAAGTTTTAGATTATGACTCTTTTGTGGGAGCTTTGTTGGCTGAGGAGATGAGGAGAAAATCTAGTAAAGAAACCTCAACTTTAGAGGCGATGTTGATCATAGGTCGAACCACAGAGAAGAATGAGAGAAGTTCTTTCTGATCTAAGTCAAGACACAGAAAGGGTAAAGAAAAATGCAGGTACTGTGGCAAAACAAGACATCTCCAGAAAGATTGCTGGAAGAGAAAGGAATCTGAGGAAAACTCTACAAAGGAAGCAAATTTTGTTGTAACAAATTCAGGGATAATTGATCAAGTTTTATCCGTTTCTAGTAATTTACAATATCAATAAGAATGGCAGTTAGATTCAGGTGTCTCCCACCACATGTGCTCACATAGAAATTGGTTCATTTCTTAACAATCTGTTGATGAGGGTGTAGTGTTTATGGGAAATGGTATTCACTGCAAAACTGTTGGGGTTGGCAGTATTAGAATCAAGATGTTCGATGGTATTGTTAGGGAATTAACGGATGCTATATATGTACCTGATCTTAAATCAAATTTGATTTCATTAGGAGTGTTGGATTCTTGTGCATATAAGTATACAGGTCAAGGTGGAGCTCTCACATTGTCGAAAGGGAATTTAGTAGTGATGAAGGCAACAAAGGTTGATAACCTTTATAAGCTGGAAGGGAGTACTGAAGTGGAATATGAAGTGACAAATGTATCTTCTTGTTTATGGAAGAAGCATCAAGGTCATAAGAGAAAGAAAGAATTGCAGGTACTGGTAAGAGGTAAATCAGTTCTAGACT
>JASDQU010750413.1:0-11469 GCA_032191745.1 Picea mariana
TAGGGTTCTCATACCCTCGACTCCTATTTATACTAAAAAGAAGCATCTAGAGGAAGATCATTCTAGAAGCGGAAGCTTCTATTAGGTCTTCTTACATCCTCCTTATTCTATTTTATTGAAAGGTCTTATTAATATTGACCTTTATTACATCTGAATACATTGATCTACCTATGTGCGGGTTAAGACCTTAACAGGGAGTCAAGGTACCCATTATAATCTAACAAGTGAAAATTAATTGTTCTGATGTCGAACACCTAATAGAATCTATCAATCAGGGGACATTGATGTATTCCCACTGTCAATAGTGAGGGAACCTTCCACTGATGACTACAATCCCCAAGGTACTAATAAATACTCTAGATCCTTGTCCCAGAGAAAGATGTGTTGAAATCGATAGGAAGAGATCCATTGAAAGGAAGGCATTAAGGTATCCTCCATCATCCAACATGAGGGGTAGAAAAAGGCCAAAGATTTGGAAGGAATCATATGAAAAATATTGTAAGTACCACACTGAGGTATGACTTTGGCTTGCACCAGAGGGAATAGCACATGAAAAAGACTCTCTAGATAGTATCCAATAATGAAGACTATGAAAAAGACAAGGAATCCAGCAATGGGGTCAAATGGAAACCAAGGTACCACACAAATCCCTATGTGTGATGATGTTTGTTGACATTGAACACAAGGGAAGCCACTTAGTCAACGACCAATGATGGTTTGTCATCTGTTGAGTGCAAGATCACCTATCAATGATGGAAATAGGCCTAGTGTGCAACTCTAGGTCACACTCTCATAGAAATGAGTTGTAGTCAATAAGAGAAGACCCACTAACAAGAATGCAAAGAGGAACTTCTATACTAGCATAAGTGGGATACAAAGATATTGATGAAAATGAGAAATATTTGACTGACATGGGAAGGAAGACTTGGAAAGACAAGGTTTCTGCAGAGTGGTCGACACAGGTTGACTTTCCTTGAACAGAGACACGATGGAACATGTGACATAGAAAGCATGGACTATAAACTAGAATACATCTGTGACACAGGAGGCATCAACAGACACTCCATATAACTGGAAGAATAACCATTCAGAGGAGATTCATCTCAATAACAAGGAAAATCCCCCTAAATCAATACTAAACCCATAATGGCAAGACAAAGACTCGTAATATTGTGCTTTATTCAAGGAATACATAAGTATCTTCCATATACAAAATATTTAGACTCATTCCCATCCTTCTTTTTGTTTTTTGATTTTTTTTGTCTTTTTCATATTATAAAACTTGAAAAGGAATAAAAGAATTCTATAGTACAATGGAGGAAACGAGCATTGTAGGTGAGCATACTAGTTCCAAGCGCAAGGTACATAACTATGCTCAATCCAAGAAAACACATGAAGGATATGGATGCTCGAGAGTATCGTTCCTCCAAGGATAAATGATCCAAAAAGGATCTAGAGAAGGCTAAGAACAACTCAGAACTGACAGAGGCAACTCAAAACTTAGAGAGGCAACTCAAAATGCTCAGAATGGCTTCAACAGACAATAAAAGGGAAAAAATTCAAAGTTCCCAAAACTCAGTTAAAACGGCAAGATCACGAAGAGTGTGTCCCAATATTTCTAATGACGCAAATATTTCGTCAAATAGAGTTACATATCAAAGTATATATGTGGTCAAAGTTTTGTTCAACCTAGCCCATCCAGCAGGGATGAGTCAGCATCTGTAATGTTGATGTCAGCATTAGTACGAATGAAGTCAATGTCTGTACAACCTATGTGACAATCACAGAGGGTGAAATGTGTCATTATGACAACAACATGATGTCAGCATGCCACGTGGCAGCAACAGAGGCTACCACATGTCACTCAAATTTGGACTTTTTAGGGCACCATGTGGACCAATAAAAAAGTGCCACATGGAACCCCCATGTGACGCCATGTGGCACCACCTAGAATGTGCCATGTGTTCGAGGTGACATCATCATACATATGGGAAAATCAGTTGATGCCACATGGCCCAATAGGAGGGCACCACGTGGCACCCCTGAAATGCAGAAGGAGGCTCTGTAATTGAATTTAATATATATACAAAAATCCACCAAATATGGCAGTAGTTCCTCTATATACAACATATCCACCATAGTTAGTAACCACTAATGATATGCCATAACTTCCCACTAAAAATAGAAACAGATCCGCCATATATGGCACACCTGCCATATTCTCCACCAAATTTTCGCCAGTTCTAACTGTCCGCCAATTTTAGCATAGCCACCATATTTTTTATAACCATAAGATAAAATGGGGAGGCTTGTGGGATTTTACCCCGGGACCTCCACCAACCTATGGCCTAAATACAGCTCTGCCTACTAGCGCGCCAAGTGCCTCACTTATTGCATAACTGCCAAAAATTTGTATAAGAAGGGACCTTTCGCCAAGGTTCAAGAGAGGGCACAAGAGTGGATAATTGAGCATGCCCGTAAGGATTTGTATAGACTGGGGCATGATTTTTGAGGTTTCTCAGTCATTTATTGCAAGAGAAATGACATGCAAACCGAGGCAGAGGTGCCTCATGGGCCAAAAAGTGTCAGACTTAGATTGAGGTGTGGAGACAATCATTTTTAGGTAAACCAAGTACACGAATGCAGTGGTGGTGTTAGCTTTCTGATCTAAGAAAATCTTGTTTATCTTAACTCCAGAATGAGGTATACTTATGTATTTTGCCCAATTCTTTTGTGGAGTTAATAAAAAGACCTACCCATTTGAGAGAAGGAACCGGAGATGTAGTCCACCAGGGACAAACTCCATTATCAAGTTCTTTGTGTTCATATTGCATTATTATGTCTCTTTAATTTTGATATTTTCCTTGCTTAAGGTGTACTTTTGTTTATGCTCATTTAATACAACTCTTTAATAAGTCACCTGATGAAAATATCCCAGATCATGTTGGTATAAAAGAAATCGTCTTTGACTTGAATTGTTGAGTATGAATGCTTACTAGGGCCAAGCATAAGCAGGTTGAAGGAACTCTTAATACTTTCAATCCCAAAGTTGGTCGTGCATCCCGAAGGAAGAAGATGGAAGAAGATGATAAGCATGATGAACAGAAGAAAAATTTTCACATGGTATTTTATCACATGTTAGAAATGGTCGAACGAATGTATGGAAATTATGAGAAGCGGATGAAGAAGAAAGGGAAGAAAAATGAAGCACTACTAGATGATGATGCTTCAGTAAACCAAGGGGATAGAGGAGATCCTCCTAAGCCTCCATCTTCGCCTTCAAGTTCTAGTTCTTCTTCCTCTAAGCATTCACATCACTATCAACATTCTAACCATAAAGTCTCTTTTAAGAAACCATTATTAAAGCTTGATGTAAAGTTTGATTTACCTATGTTTAATGGAGATGTTAATCCTAAAAAACTAGATAATTGGATCCAACAGGTTGAAGTATATTGTCGTGTTCATCACATTGACGAAGAGGAAGTTAAAGTGCAATTGGCTTCTCTTCGGTTGGAAGGAACCACTCTCGTATGGTTGGAGAGAAAGATACATGACAAAAGTAAGTGTGGTAATCTTCTTTCCTCATGGTTGGAATTAAATAATATATATCACGAAGCAGTTCTATCCATTAGGGTATTTACATAAAACAATGATGGAATGGAAAACATTGAGACAGAGTAAAGGTCAGAGTGTACAAAGTTTCACAGAAGAATTTAGGAAGAAAGCTCTATCATTGAATATTCCTTTGGATTCTTATGAAACTTTAATGAAGTATATTGGCTTACTGCACAGTTATATTTGTCACACTTTTCTCTTGTTTAACCCCACTAGTCTTGATGAAGTTTGTGTGCAAGCCACTCACCTTGAGAACAAAGGGAAACATGTTCAAGAAGATCCCATGAAGAAACCTTCCAATTTCCCACAAAAGAATTTCAAGAAGTTTAAAAGGAAGGGAAAGAAGACAACTACAGTGACGAGGGAAGGAGGAAAACCATCTTGCACTCATTGCAAGAGGAGCGATCATGATGAAGAACATTGTTGGAAACTACATCTAGAAAAGAAACAGAAATAGTTCAGTGGAAGGGGGAAGACAAAGACCGTTGATACAGTACAACAAGATCTTGGTTCTGAACCAAGAGATGAAGGAAAGATCACAGAAGCTGGAGTACAAGGTAAATATTCTCTTCATGCTATTTCAAGTTCCAATGATGAATATCATATTGATGAACGAAAGAGGAATGAGTTATTTCATATACGAGTTGTATCTAAACATACTAAGATATATATATTATTTGATCCGGGTTCCAAAGTAAATTTAATATCTGAAGCACTTGTCAACAAGATGGGTCTTGTAATGAAACCACATCCAAAGCCTTACCCTCTTGATTGGGTATGTGATAAAGAAAAACTTAATGTCACCAAACAATGTAGGGTCAGATTTGCTATTGCTTCAAAGTTGATTGATAAAGTGGATTTGGATGTTGTACCACTTGATAAATGTGGCATAGTGTTGGGAAGTCCTTCTCTGTATGATAGAAAAGAAGTCTTCTTTCATCATGATAAAAAATACCACCTTACTAAAGGGGGAGTGGAATATATTGTCAGAGCTCACAGAATGAGGGTAAATACAACACTTGCTAGTGTAGGAAAAATGAAAATACTCATAACCACTAATAAGAGATATGTACTTATGGTCGTGAAAGATAAAGATGTCGGGACATCCGACGCTTTCCAAGGGTGTGATCCATCTCATAAAAAGGAATTAATTGATATTGTTTTTAAGTATGATGATATTTTTCAGGAACTAGATGGATTACCTCCTAAGAGGGAAATCCATCATGAGATACATCTTCAACATGATTATTCTCTTCATAATGTGGGCATGTACAGGATGTCAGTTGTGGAGATGACATAGATTAAGAAGCAGGTACAAGTCTTATTGGATCAAGGGGTCATCAGGTCCAATTCATCTCCTTGTGGTTCTCCAATAGTGATGGTTCCAAAGAAAGACAACACATGGCGAATGTGTGTTGATTACCAGGCCTTGAATAAAATCATAGTGAAAAATCGATACCATCTTCCTCATATAGATGATTTACTCGATCAGTTAAAGAATGTTGTTTATTTTATAAAGTTGGATTTGCGAAATGGATATCATCAAATCATGGTTTCAGAACAAGATCCATGGAAAACTGCCTTTGAAACCAAACAAGGATTGTTTGAGTGGTTAGTTATGCCATTTGGGATTTGCAATGCTTCGACAAATTTCATGCGTGTGATGAATAATGTATTCAGGCCTTTCTTGGATGACTTTGTGATTGTATATTTAGACGACATTATTTTTTTTAGTGGGACTTGGGATGAACATGTAAAGCATGTAAAGTAGGTATTGGGTACTTTGCAAAGGAAAAAGTTGTATGTGAAAATGTCTAAATGTGAATTTAGCAAGACTGCACTTGTGTACTCAGGTCATATTGTAGGAGGAGGACAATTGAAGATTCATCCTTCCAAAATCAATGTAATTGTGAAATGGCTTAACCCAAAAAGTGTGACCGAGATCTAGAGCTTCTTTTGTGCAGTCCATTATTGGAGGAGATTCATTCCCAACTTCTACTTTATAGAAGCTCCTTTGCATGCCTTAACCAGTGTGAAGAACACTTTTCAGTGGTAAGGAAACAAAAAAAAATATTTTAACACTTTGAAGGAGAAGATCAATAGCGCACAAATATTAGCATTGTCAAATCTTCAACAACCGTTCGAGATCGAGATAGATTCCATCGGATACACCATGGGTGCAGTATTGATTCAATATTGTAATCCAATCTGTTACCACTCTGATACTTTTAACCAAGTTGTTTTTAACTATCCTACATATGATAAAGAGTTGTATGCATTAGTTCAAAGCGTAAAGAAATGGAAGCACTACTTGTTAGGGAAGGAAACAATCCTACATACAGATCACCAACCCTTACACTATCTTCAAGAACAAACCAAACTGCAACAACCTCGGCACTACAGATGGATGGGTTTTCTACAACAATTTCATTTGGTAATCAAGTACAAGAAGGGTACAAGTAACAAGGTAGCCGATATGATTTCTAGAACTCCTATTGTTGCTTCTATTATTTTGAAGAATACTTCTTTATCTCATGATAGCTATGTAGAAAAATATGTAGTTGATGAAGATTTTAAAGAAGTATATGAGAAGCTAACCCATGGTGCACAGGTAGAGAACTATTGTCTGTAGGGAAAGTTACTCTATCATCCTGGGAAGCTATGTATTCCTACAAGTGAACGAATCCATGTGATACGAGAAGCTCATACTTCTCTTGTGTCTAGACATTTTGGGGTAGGAAAAACTATCGCTCATTTGCAGAGGTTTTGTTACTAGCCTCAAATGAAAGCAATTGTAACTAAATATGTAAAGGGGTGTGTGATTTGTTCTACTTGTAATCCCACTAATAGAAAATTGGGGCTATACTCACCACTTCTTGCTCCATCCCATCCATGGGAAAGTATTTCCATGGATTTTGTAGGGGGTTTACCAATGACCAAAGGGGGTCATGATTAACTGTATGTCATAGTGGATAGGTTAATAAAGATGTGTATCTTGATGCCATGTAAAAATCAGATCACTACTGAGAAAACTGTTAATCTCTTTTTTTCATTATGTTTGCGTTCACTTTGGGTTACCCATGTCCATTTTCTCGGATCGAGATACTCAATTCCTTGGGGATTTTTGGAATAGCTTGTGGAGAATGATGGACACCAAATTGAAGAGGAGCACTTCTTTCCATCCATAGACCAATGGATAGACAGAGGTGGTAAACATAACAATGGTACTTTTTCTTCGAGGCTACTGCAGCAAGCATCCTAAGTTATGGGATGAACATATACCCTATGTATAACATGCTTATAACCGATATTTACATCCATCCACTCAAAGTTCACCTTTTGAGACATGTTTTTGGTACCTACCAAAGGTTCCTTTGGACTTGACGTATGGGAGAAATGTCGATATGAATGAAGAATGAGTAGAGGACAGAGCCCACAAGTTCATTTAGAGGATTCAATAGATACACCAAGAAGTTAGGGAACAGTTGGAGAAGATTGAAGCAAAGTAGAAATCTTGGCATGACAAGCAGAGGGTTGATCATCAGTTCCAATTTGGAGACCAGGTATGGATTCACATCAGCAAGGAATGATTGAAGGGTGAAGAAAAGAAACTCAAGCCCATCTGATATGGTCCCTTCACTATTTTTTAGAAAAGAGAAACTAATGATTTTCATTTAGATATTCCACCCTATATGCAAATCTACTCTATTGTGAACGTAGAGAACTTGAAACTTTTTCAGCCTCCCATGATCATGGATCACAAAGAGGAAGTTTCAATACCTTCAGTTGATGAGTTTTCACCTAAGTACTTGGATGATTTACAGGAAGATATCATCCTGGACAGAAGGACGAGGACTTCACGAAGGGGTGATGTTGATTATCTTAGAGTAGGCTTAAAGGGCACACATCCAAGCAAGACAAAGTGGATTGAGAAGTATAAAGTGAGGGTAATCTTCCCTCACTTACCAGTTGGTTAATGAAAGATTTTGGTGGTCCAAAAAGCTCTCAGTGGGAAGGCGTGATCCAAAAAGTATCTAGAGAAGGATAAGAACAACTTAGAACTTACAGAGGCAACTCAGAACACTCAGAATGGCTTCAACAGACAACAAAAGGGAAAAACATAAAATTTCCCAAAACTCAGTTAAAATGGAATGATCGCGAAGAGCATGTCGCAAGATTTTTAACGACGCAAACGACTCATCAAATAGAGTTACGGATCAAAAGATATAAGTGGTCAAAGTTTTGGTCAACCTAGCCTAGTCAACAGGGATGAGTCAGCATCAGTACTTCTGACGTCAGCATCAGTATGGATGACGTTGACATCCATACAACCTATGTGGCAAGTGAAAAGGATGAAATGTGTCATGATGAAGTCATCATGATGTCAACATGCCACGTGGCAATGCCAGAGGATACCACATGTCACTCAAATTTGGACTTTTTAAGGCACCATGTGGACCAATAAAAAAGTGCCATGTGGCACCCCCAGGTGATGCCACATGGCACCAACTAGAAGGTTCCATGTGTTCAAGGTGATGTCAGCATACATATGGGAAAATCAACAAATGCCACATGGCCCAATAGGAGGGCTCCACGTGGCACCCCCGAAATGCACAAGGAGGCTCCCTAACCGAATTTATATATATACAGAACTCCACCAAATATGGCGACAGTTCTTCTATATACAAAATATATGCCATATTTAGTAACCACCAACTATATTCCATAACTGTCCGCCAAAAATAGAAATGGATCCGCCATATATGGCACACCTGCCCTATTCTCCGCCAAATTTTCGCCAGATCTAATTGTCCGCCAATTTTAGCATAGCCGGTAGATTTTTTATAGCCATAAGATAAAATGGGGATGCCCATGGGATTCGACCCTGGGACCTCCGCCAACCTATGGAATAAATATAGCCCCGTCTACCAGCGCGCCAAGTGCCTCACTTATTGGATAATTGCCAAAAATTTGTATAAGAAAGGGCCTTTCGCCATAGTTCAAGAGAGAGCACGAGAGTGGAGAACCGAGCATGCCCGTACGTACTTGTATGGACTTGTATAGACTTGTATGAATTGGTGCACGCTTTTCTATGTTTCTCATTCATTTATTGCAGGAGCAGTGGCACACAAACCGAGGCAAAGGTGCCTCTTGGGCCAAAAAGTGCCAGAATCGAATCGAGGCATGGAGACAACCATTTTTAGGTAAAACGATGCCACGAACGCAATGGTGGTGTTATTTTTCTGATATGAGAATATATTCTATATATTAACTCCAGAATGAGGTATACTTATGTATTTTTCCCAATTATTTTGTGGAGTTAATAACAAGACCGACCCATTTGAGAGCAGGACCCGAAGACGTACTCCACTAGGTACGAACTCCGTTATCAAGTTATTTTTGTTCATATTGCATGATTATGTCTCTTTCCTTTTGAGATTTTCCTTCTTTATGGTTTACTTTTGTTTATGTTCATTTCATACAGTTCTTTAATAAGTCACCTGACGAAAAGATCCTGGATCAATAAAGGTGTCAAGTTGCAAAAGAAAAATATTGCAAGGATAGTGACTTATTTGAGAATGCATGCAATTGTCTTATAAAAAAATAATCTTAATCCGACATTAGGCCTGAAAAAGTGCAAGCGGTTAATATGCAATGCAAATACAACTTAACACAAAAGTTTGGAAGCTATGTGGGTAATCTAGCCAGAAAAAAAAATGAGAAGAAGAAATGAGGATTCATCACAAAGTCATGATAGTGATAAACAAAGATTCTGAGCCTATGAAAACTGCAGTATGAGTGTCAAAATGACAACTGAGGTACTAATTAGGACACTCATGATTCATAAACAACACCTTTAAAGAAGTTTTGAGGGTGTGATGTTGAGAATCAATGTGATTGACCCTATGGTGTAATCGTGATCGATAAATATAGATGCATTATTTAGGTGGAGTGAAACCTAACCTAAATGCTTATAATGACCACAATACATAAATAAGGGATCCTTGTAGGTATTAGATAGAAATATATTAAGATGAAGATATGTAGCTTCAACTCAAAGTCACATCGAGACTAAACAAGGCTCCTGATCCTATGAAATTATTTCAGCATGGGTTCCAAAATGAAATCCATGGTCTAACTAGGGAACCCATGAACGGTAGGATCTACACATGGAGTACAACACTTCTAAACAAAAAAGAAGGTTCTATGTTGCAACTTAGTGGGGTTGATCCTAAGGATAATATGTGATTGATATGGATAAATGCAGTATGCAGGTGGGGAAGTACCTACTTTACATGCCAGTAAAGAACACAATACTTTCCAAAGAAAGAAAAAAAATGCCACCAGATCCACAAATATGTGTAAAAAATGAGATCTCTCAAAGACAAATGAATAAGAAAACAACTTTTGAGTGTTTTATTAGGTTAAATGACTTAAAAGTGTTCAAAAGGAAGGAAAAATTATTTGGAAAAGTGGAAAAAATGTGTTAAAATAGGTGTAAAACTCATTTTTTACCATTTCATTTTCACTTTTACCCTTTGGAGAGAACTGAAAGACTTTTTACCTTTCAAACTTTTGAAGACCGGTATGAGGTGCACAAAGCTTGGAATCCAGAACCGCTTGGACCAGTAAGTAATATCTTTCTCCTCTTCATTTTTTACTATAAGTTGTTTTGATTTAGTAAAATTTTTAGCAGGAAATGACATTTTTAAAATCATGTCGACATGTACACGACTTTGCTTAATGTGAGTCATATACATATGAGAATGTCTTAACTAAGAGTCATGTACACCTATGCAACGATTAAAATTGAGAATGAACGACTCAAAAATTATTTGGATTTTGAAGGATGCTGATAGCGTGGAGGGAGAGAGAGCACGGGGAAGTTGATAATGACATGATGAATGATCACGAGGCCCAAGAAGCCCTCCAAAGATGTGGATTATACATTTTTTTCTGTTGTAATGGCATAATGGCACAACGAATATTGCTTGCAACACTTATATATTATTGGGAACCCAATGTAGATGCATTCATGATCAACAAATACCTCGGTGAGGACATTTTGTAAACTTAAAGGTAAAGGATTTGTTGGTGTTACAATTAACAAATAAATTGCATTGTACTACTTAGTCGAGACTCAGAATGTTTTGAGCCAACTCCCAATAGGTGATATTAAAAATCATAGTATGAATATCATTGTGTTATTAATTGCCTGTATCACATGATCACATCAAGCCTCCCAGGAAATGATTTTTTATGACAAAGAATGTTTGAGACCAAAGTTGTATGATTGGAGCACAACATTGTTGACATGTATGAAGGCCCAATTGATAGGGTGAAAAAAGGGGAAAAAACTTTGGCTATGGAATCCTTTTGTGTTGTTTCTTCTTTGAGAGGATTCCCATGATCAATTTGAAAGTGGAAATCCATCCTCACTATGTTCGAGATGGTGCAATAGAGAGATGGAATGAAATCTTACTGAGGTAAGGAGGAGGGTAGCTAGGGGATCCATGGGACGATTCCTTCTTTTCTTGGTGCTCGCACCAAATGATATCTATAGAGGACTATCCCTATGAAGGATAGACTACCGATAGGAACCAAAGATGCATATCCCTCCTGGCAGTTCCTACGAAGACATTAGTAAGAAATTTTATAATTATTTGACTTTTATATTTTGAGAAATATAATTGAATAAATGTTTTTGATGTGGATAACTTCCAGAGGAATATGGACATATTGATACATTCAGTTCCCATGGTACGGATCAAGGATCTACCGGAGTGGATGAAACGACATGTAGTTGGCGTGCCAGGGGTATGGATATGACTCATTTAGTGTCTTTCTCATGTG
>JASDQU010750413.1:26703-41206 GCA_032191745.1 Picea mariana
TCATTGATGTCAAAATATTAATGATGACATTAATGTCATATTATGGCATTACAATACACACAACATTTCCAAGATTGATTTAAATATATATAGTTTTACAAGTATATTAAATGAGGGTGTATGTAAAAAAGTAAAAAGTGAAATGGTGGTTTCAAACCCATGGGTTTGGGGTATTTCCCATGGTATTTGGGGTATTTTCCCATGGTATTGAGAATTATTTATTTAATTAATGGACGTGTCCCTTCATGAAGGGTTATGGAAAAGTATAAAAAGATAAAGCATCGAGAGAGTGAGTGTGTGAAAAATGGATGAGCAAAGATTAAATATCATTC
Organism: Picea mariana; assembly: GCA_032191745.1. Classification (NCBI taxonomy): domain Eukaryota; kingdom Viridiplantae; phylum Streptophyta; class Pinopsida; order Pinales; family Pinaceae; genus Picea; species Picea mariana. The sequence goes on from JASDQU010750413.1 coordinate 27,036, forward strand.
CAAAAGGGAAGAGTTGTGATATCAATTGGTCATCTTGGTATTTTTGTGTGAAAAATGATTAATATTTCTATTCTTTTGAAAGTAAGAAAATATATGTGCACAAGCATTGAAAGTTCATGACATTAACATTGTAGATATCTTCAATATCTTTCCAACAATCTAGAGAACACCAAAACTCTTCAATATCTTTCCAACAATCTAGAGAACACCAAAAATAGATGTTGCGGTAAATTGTTTTCACAAAATTATTAAAAGATTCCTTACATTTTAGGGGTAGCAATTTTTTTATGTAATCTGTAATCTGTAATTTCTTATGTAAAACTAATAGGTGAGAGTGGTAGTGCATGAATCCCTATTACAAAGTAGAGGGCAATGTTGGTAGGCATATGTTGTATACTCTTGTCATTCTAAAATCTTTATTCAATCTTATTAATCCTTGCATTTTATTTCTAAGTTTTAAAGTAGTTATTGAAGTCTACATATATGTTTGACTAAATGGGTACACTATTGTGATTGTATTTCTATTTAATCTAAGAAGTAGATGTTGCTTTACCAAATATCACAAAAGATATTATTCATTTAACAATTAGGCAAAACATAAACCTATTTTTTTTTAACCATGGGAATCGGTAACCGGTAGGTTTGATCTAGGCTAGGCCCTAGATCAAGTGTACTGGTTTCCACTATAATCCAAGAGTATATCTAACAACCTGCAAACAAGATATACCAATAACTTATGACTTAGCAAGGGTTGAGACATCCCGAAGCCCACTAGATTAGAACCTCTATCCAAGAATCGTTATAATAATTATAAAACAAAAAATATAAAACTAATATGTAAGAATGGTAGTGCCTAAAACCCTATTAGAAAACAAAGGGCTAAGTGACTAGACATGTATTGTATACTCTTCCCATTCTAAAATCTTTGTTCAATCTTATTAATCCTTACATTTTATTTTAAACTAAATGAATACACTACACTATTGTGATTGTATTTCTATTAAATCTAAGAAGTAATTATCATTTTACAACGTATCACAAAAAAACATTATTCATTTATCAATTAAACCAAACATAAACATAATTATAAAACAAAGAGTCGCTACTTTGCAACTATTGCCATTTTTTTTAGAAGTCACTATCGATGTTAGTATCGAACATGTATGCAATATTATCTAGCTAGCAAGGATGATGTATGTTTGAAGTTACTTGACTGACTTAGAGACACTATGAAATATAAAAAAAATATTGAAGAGAGGACTTAATTATTTAAGTGATTTAAATATTTGACATTACCTGTGCATGATGTAAGATGATTTATCCATTAAAATCATATAATGCATTTATTATAGTTTATGTAGTTAGGTCTAGAACTAGTTTATTTGTTGAACCAAGTGTATGCTTTGTGACTCATACATATAGAACTAGACTCTCGGCGTTGTTTTAGTTGTTGACTAGGTGTTTTATAAAATTAAATTGTTATTTATTAATATATTTTTGTCCAATACCAACTATCATATTGAAAATGATTAATAATGATTTTTTTTACTTAATATAAATAGTAGGTACAATATATTAAACCCATTCTATATTCTCGTGTATTGGTTGTTGAAAAAGTCTATACTTTTAAATAAAGCAAATCATGTATTATTTATACTTTATATAAAATTAGATATCCGCGTTCTTTCTATTGTCTATATAATTAAATCATTTTTCAATAAAAAAGTCACCGTTATATTTTTGTCGTTTAGGGTTTATCAATACGCATGTGTTTCTCGAAAATGTTTATAATTTTTTAATGATGAATTTATTTAATAAATGTAAATAGTAGGTCTTATATGGCGTGGTTCTCTTTGAGAGTTGGCTTATCAAAAAAATTATAACAAAATTACAAATACTGAATACAAGATATTTAATTTTTTTAAACCTCGTAAAATAACTTGAAAAATAAAAATGATTCTTTTACTTAGAAAACACCTTAAGACAATAATTAATTATTAAAGAAATGATATATTAATCAACTTGATTCGTATTTACTAAACATATAGATAAATGTAAGGGAAAGGTAAGGTACAAGATAGTACATATAGTTTATTAAAGTTTATGTTGAGTTGTACTCGGAGCAATTTGATATACTCTTCTAAATAATGCATCTTAGTTTTCACTTTGAGATATATTTAATTTATCAAATTGAATGATACATTATCATTTTTTTTAAAAGTTGTAATATATTCTAATCAATTAAAAAAATAATTATATATGATTTTTCAAAATGTTAAATTAAAAAATTACTAAAATTATTATCAATAAAAACTATTATAATTAAAAATATATAATTTATTTAATATCAAATAGTAAAAATTATAATATTTTTAGATAATTTTGAAGAAAAATAAAACAAATTTAAAAGAATTTCATAACTTTTAATCTCAAAATTAAAGGCAATATATTTTATCTTATCCTCTTCATGGAAGAGAGCATTTCTCCATTGAGAGTATAGTTATTCTTAGGTGCTTAAAGTAGAAGAATAAGATAAACAACATGGTTGACAAGAGGCTCCCCAAATTAGCTTTAGCCAAAATGTGGAACAATCACCGACAACTCACTGGGGGATAACATAATGATGCCAAGTCATGGCTAAATCATTGGAGAATAAAAGAAGAAGTTATCTTGCAAATAAAGATATATTAAAAATAGTATTCAAGCTAAATTTAAGGAGGATATATGGTGTGATAAAGAATTAGAGGATAAAATAAAATAAAGATATTATAAGGAAGTGATTAACTCTAATCTTGAAAACAAAAAGTATCTATGTGTTTTGACATAGTGAAATTGGGCATTGGACAATCCCCAAAACACCATGACATCGAGGAATTGTCACTTTTGTGAGACCAAGAGGGTTAAAGATGAAAAACTCTTTCTCCTCGCCTGCCCAAAGTATACCCAAATTAGATCTCAATTTCAAAATATTTGTCACAATCTGGACCTTCCTAACCTTCTAAGTCATCAAAACAATAGTGATATTGACATACTTCTCATAAAACTTTTTAAGCATCAAAATAACATTTTAAATAATTCCTAATAATGTCTTATAAACCATTATCATCATCATATTTCCAAAAACATTATGTATTATTAATCATACATAAATTTAAAATGTCATATAAATTAATAAGGTTTATATTTAAAATAAATTAAAATAACAAATTAAAAAGATTATTAATTTGAAAGAAAATTATAAAATTATAAAAAAGTTATTAATTTTAACTTAGAAAATGAAATTTATTTTATTTTAATTAGCACAAAGAAAAAATCAATTTCATTAAAGTAATAAGAACAAATTCTTACAAAATATACACTCAAATAATTTTTTGAAAAATTCCTAAAACATGATTGGTTTAAAAAATATGTTTTATTGTTCCTATTTTTAAAAATGGGGATAAAAACATTCCTTCTAATTATATGACCATTATGATTAGCCCGATTTTAGCCAAGCTTTATGGAATTATTTTGGAAAAGAAGATTAGCATTTGGCTAAAAAGTCACGGTAAAAGAGCTAAAGACCAGGCTGGGTTTAGGAGATATCATTCAACTATGGACCATCTTGTTACCTTTAGGATCATTGCAGAAGAGTTCTGCAATACGAAAACCAATATTTTTTGTTGTTTTGTTGACATTAGAAAAGCTTTTGACATGGTTCCTAGGAAAAACCTTTGGAAGAGGTTGGAAGAGATAAAAGTGCCTCTCGAGTTGAGGGTTTCTCCAATAAGGATGTATGAGAACGTTATTGCTAAGTTTAAAAACACTGAGGGATGGTCAAAAGAGATTAACTCCAATATCGGAGTCAAACAAGGTTTTCCCTTGTCCCCTACCATTTTTGGCATATACATTGATAAGTTAGAAGAATGCTTGGAAAAAGAAGGTTGTGTCAGCCCTACTCTCACTGGTATAGTCATCAATATTCTTCTTTATGCCAATGATATTGTTCTTATGGCAAGGATTCCCCATGATCTTGAAAACCAACTAAGAATCCTCAAGGACTTTTGCTCCAATATGGGTATGAATGTTAATACTGATAAGACTAAGGTCATGATTATTAAATCCAATAAGATCTCTTATGATACCTTTGTATATGACAACAACAACTTGGAGGAAGTGACTTCATACAAATATCTTGGAATTGATATTCACCACAAGCTCAATTGAATTATAGCATTGAGAAAAGGATTATTGGGGGATGGAAAGCTTATTATGGGCTTGAAAACAATTGTAAATCAGCAGATCTTTGGAGTTGGGATAAGAAGAAACTCCTCTTTGAGACTCTTGTTACCCCTGTTATTCTTTATGGATGTGAAGTCTGGGGCTGTAGTTTCTCTCATGAATCCTGAAGAAAGATAGAGAAAATACAAAAGAATTTTATAACCTATAATATCAAAATTAAAGGAAATACACCCTATCCCATCCTCCTCGTAGAAACAAGCCTCTCCCCCATTGAGAGCATGGCTATGACTAGATACCTAATGTATACGAACAAATTAAACAACATGGAAGACAAGAGGCTACCTAAAATTGCTTCAAAATCAAGTCATAACCACCATCGACTCAAGCGCGGATGGCATAAAGACGCCCGGTCTTGGCTAAACTATTGGGGAATCATGGAAGAAACCATTTTGCAAAATAAAGATACTACTAAAAAAAATGTCAAATCAAAATTGAAGGAAAAAATGTGGTGTGATAAAGAGTTAGAGGAAAAAAGAAAATCAAGGTATTATAAAGATGTAATTAACCCTAATCTAGAAGATCAAAATTATCTATTTGTTTTGCCAAGTGTAAAGAAAAAAATAAGCATTGCTAAGATAAGAACAAATTCTCACGAGCTCCATAGTGAAACTAGGCTGGTCAATTCCCGAAACGCCATGGGATGAAAGAGTGTGTCACCTTTGTGACACTAAGAAGGTTGAAGGTGAAAGCACTTTCTCTTAGATTATCGAGCCTATACCCATATTAGATCTCATTTTCAAAATATTGATCACACTACCAACCTTCCCTAACCTCTAAACTCAACAAAAGTATGGTGATCTTGGAAAGCTTCTCTTAATGCTTTTGGAGCACAAAAACAAAATTCTAAAGAATCACAAGTAATCACTTATAGTCTTAAGGTATGATAGACCAATTAAATCTTAGTGGACGTTAATCATCATCATCATCATTATCATTACTATAAATAAAATTTTAAAGTAATTCAAAAAATTTATTATCATTTTCTTATCAAACTTTAACCATTATCATCATCAAATAAAATTGATTTTAATAAATAATAACTATCATCGTCATAAAATAAATTATTATTCAATAAAAAAAAAAATCATGATAATAACATTATTTAGCATATCCTAATACCAAACGATCCGTGAAAAGGTCAATACAAATATTTTACAAAGAATCTACAAAATAAAATTAAAAATGGAGAGATACGAATCGAAAGTCCAAAATATTAATTCGGACGAATCCATAAAAATAATTATTTAATAAATACAGATAGATCCAACGAAAGTGTGCTTTCGGTCAATATTTCTTTCTTGAATAAAGAATTAAATGAATACTAAAAATAGTTCATCTCTAAAGCAGGTGGCAGATCTTAATTTTACGATACCCTATCTGTTGACTTGCGTTAATTAAATTATAAGGATGTCGATTACTCACTCAAGAAATAAGAAGAGATAAAAAGACGCTTAAAAAAAGACTATATATATAGATATAGCCAAAGGACTGGACCGATTCCTGCTTTCTCAAGATCTCTTGCTTGCAGGGTTGAGGGATAGATCTCTGGTTTGCAATTTAAAAATCTTTGATCGGTGATCCTTCACTTAGAAGTGGAAAATAGTAAAGTTAGGTTTTCTTTTAAATTCAATTCTATTTGGTTGGAAGACCTAGATTTTGACAAGTTTGTTAGATCAAACTGGGTTGAAATGGGAGGATTGGAGCATTTAAATCCGATGGATACTATGGTTAAAAAACTAAAGTTATTAAAGGCACTGGTGTATAACTGGGAGAAATTAAAAAAGCTGGAAGGAAGGGAAGAATTGGTAAACCTTGAAGTTGAGTTGGATTTGTTGTATTCTAGTCATCTTGGAGGTTTTGATAAGGAGGAGGATAAACTGTTAATTGCAGAAAAGGAACATAGGAAATTGGTATTACTGAGACATGAAGAGGAAACATGGAGGAAAAAAAACGAAGTTCTTCCATGCATATGCTAGCTCTAGGAAACAGGTCAACACTATATGGGGGGTAACTAAGGAGGAGAGACAAGTGATCTTGTAATCAAGGGTTACATTTAGAAGCAATTGAGTATTTCTAGAAGGCTCAATGGAATCTGGCCATTTCTGAACAACTAGATGTTCTAAAAAATTATCCAAGGATGTTCTCTGAGGAAGATAGTCTTACACTGTTTGAGTCTGTTACATCAGCTGAAATTCTGTCAACTTTGAAAGATTTTAAAGCCTCAAAAAGTCGAGGTCGGATGGCTGGACAATGGAATTTTTTTTGGCTTTTATTTTATTGGGTGATGATTTACTGGGGATGGTGGAAGTGTCCAGAAAACAAGGAAGAGTGTCTGGAGCATTGAATGCTACTTTTCTTGCCCTTATCCCAAAGTGTGAGAATCTTGTATCATTTGGAGATTTTAGGCCTATAGCCTTATGTAATTTGGCATACAAAATTATCAAAAAAATTATAGCCAACATAATTAAATATACTTTGTCCTTTGGGATCTCTATAGAACAATTTGGATTTCTCGAGGGCAAACAAATTACTGATGCTATAGGAATAGTGCATTTCTCTAGGGCAAACAAATTACTGATGCTATAGGAATAGTGCATGAAACATTACACAACATTAAGGTGAAAAAGTGTAAAGCTTTGGTGCTTAAACTAGACTTGATCAAGGCTTTTGACATAGTGGACTGGGGATTTTTAAGACTTGTGTTGTTACAGGTGGGTTTGAGTATTGAAGCAACTGATTGGATCATGGGGTGTGTGACCTCAACAAATTATGCTGTATTGGTAAATGGAAATCCTACTCCTTTTTTTAAGAGTGCAAGGGGATTAAGGCAAGGGTTCCCTTTGTCCCCACTGTTGTTCCTCCTAGTTGTTGAAGGGTTAAGCAGAGCCATTGAGGTGAAAGTAAGGGAGAAGAAATTAACAAGTTTATCAGTGGCTAGAGGGATTTGTATTACTCATCTGTTGTTTGTTGATGATGTTATCTTGTTTGGTAATGGTAACATATTTGAGTGGGAAGTATTTAATGATATTTTGACTCTTTTTTGTAAAGCTACATGCATGGCCTTTAGTCCTCAGAAATCCTTGTTCCTAGAAGTTGGGTGGGAGGAAGAGGACTTGGTATTACTAAAGTTGATTCTGCCTTTTGAAGTAAAACTAGTGGAGGATGGCTTTAAGTATCTTGGGTGTTTCTTGAAACCAAATTGCTATATTGACTTTGACTGGAATTTGTTGGTGAAAAAAATTGAAAAAATGATTGCTAATTGGAGTCACGGATGGTTAAGTCTAGGGGGAAGGGCAACAATGGTAAAATATGTTCTTGAAAGTATATCAGTTTATTGGTTGTGATTTGCTACAATTCCTAAATGTATTTTGAATATTGTTAGAAGAAAGATGTTTAGCTTCTTTTGGATTGGGAAAAATATAAAAGAAGGGATACACCTGATAAGTTGGAATAAAATTGCTAAACCTAAAAAGCTGGGTGGGTGGGGTTTGAAAAATATCTTTACGTTTGGGAAAGCTTTAGCTACAAAAAGATAATGGAGGTGTTTAATGGTAACTAGTCTCTGGCATGAGGTAATACTTAAAAAGTATCTTAAGAAGAAATCTATGGTAGAGTGGCTCAGGGATGGAAGTAAAAGAAGGTCTGGTATTTCCAATATATGGAGAGCTATTACCTCCTCTTTATCCATAATAACTGACTGGTTGGTTTGGTTCCCTGGGAATGGGAGAGAGATCAGAGTTGGTGATGATCCTCTGGTAGGGTCTCATAAATACTTTAAGTTTTCAAGGAACCTTATTGTAGCACTAAAGGCTCAAGGAATTGACTTTTTAGCCCAAGTATAAAATCAAGTTTTGGAGAACTCAAGGCACTCAAGATGAAAAAAGGTTGAGGATATAGGCTTAGAAGGGGAACTTGAAGAGGAGTGGAGTAATTATGTCAAAGGTCTAGTGGGACCGGGCTTTGAATTGAACAATGAAGAAGATTTACTTATGTGGTCTAGGGATACTAAAGGAGGTCAAATTTCAGCTAAACAAGCATATGAAGTCCAGTGGCTGGACACAGTAGTAGCTGACTCTGTTTTCTGGTACAATGGTTTATAGAAATAGCAGGCACCTTTAAAAATTAAACTTTTTATGTGGCTCTTGCTTGAACAGAGAATACTCACTTGGGACAATCTTTGTAAAAGAGGTTTTCTAGGGCCAAGCAGATGTTTATTATGTGGGACCCATGAGGGAAATATGAAAGACCCTTTTGTTGACTGTAGATTCACAAAAAGCAATTGGAATTCATTACAAAAGGATTTAAAATTTGAGAGTGCTTGGGAAGGAGAGCAAGTGGAAGATTGTTTTGTAAACTGGATAAAGAAAAGGGAGAACTAGAGAGAATTACCTGTGTATATATGTTGAGAGGTGTGGAAACATAGAAATTTGGTTATTTTTGAAGAGCGACCACTAAATAGGGTTAATGCGTGTAACATTATTCTACAACAATTGGGAGAAAGAAAAAAAACTAACTCTCCTAAGGTTAGTAGGATAGATAGGCCACCCCTCATAGAGTGGAACTTGGCAGCGGGTTTTTTTGATGGTGCTTCTGAGAATAGGGGAGAAAAATGTGGGGTTGGAGCAATGATCAAATGTTCAGAGTTAGGCATTTTCAGGCTTAAAATGAGATGTGGAAGTGGTACTAATACTAGGGATGAATGTTATCTTTGTGGTGTTTACTTTACTTTTCCTGCTATAAAAAGATAACAATCTTACACTTGGTTGGTGATTCAAAGGTTATCATTGAATGGTTTAATAATGTAAATGAATTACGGGTGATCTCACTTCTACCATGGATGATGAGAAGAATCACACTGTTGAGAGGAAATTTTATTCAACTAAAAGTTAAACATATTTATAGAACATACAATCATGAAGCAAACCAACTATCAAAATGCAGTGGATCCTAAAGGAGAAGCAAATTTTTTTGAAAAGATGGAAATTAATTAAGACAATACTTTTTGTTAAGGAAGAGATTCAGATATTTTTTGATCTTTTGGTCGGGATAGTTTTTTTAGGTTTTTTTGAGGATAGTTGATACACTTTATGATACTTAGTGTATCTAACACATATAATGTAATATAATATGTTGAATAGATGAATGATTTGTAGTCGCAGTGTCTGATTCATTTTGATATCATGGTAACTGAAATGTTATATTATTTTAATATAAGTTTTTTTTCATTAAAAAAACATAATATAATATTTTTTTCATTTGAAAATACATAAGATAATAAAGTATATATTTTAATAATAAATTAAAATAATTATTATACAATTACTTTGATATAATAGTAACATCGAAATGATAAATATAGTTTATTTTAATATATGAAATCATTTTCATTTTAGGTCCATGAAGTTATTTTATTAATTTTTTTTAACATCATTATCATCTTAAAAAAACGTAATATAAGTTTTTTCTCATCTGAAAATACATAAGATAATAAAGTATATATTTTAATAATAAATTAAAATAACTACTATGCAATTACTTTGATATAATAGTAACATCCAAATGATAGATATAGTTTACTTTAGTATAAATCATTTTCATTTTAGGTCCATGAAGTTATTTCATTAATTTTTTTTATCATCATTATCTTGATTTTTTTATTTAGATTTCAAAGTCTATATTTAAACTAGCACAGTCACATAATTGTGACTGATCAACGCCAAAAGACTGATAAGATGAAAAGAATCATTAAAAGATTATATTAAATTTTATTATTAATTAACAAATAAACGGTTGAGCTTCATTTATCTGGTGTTAATATTTTAATTTTTGTTAATCACTTAGGTGGTAATCAATTAGCTATCAAAGTAATTTTTAAATATGATTAAGTAAATGTAAAAAAGTAAACACATAAACGGATGTCTTTATAATAGCTAGGAAGTTAATGATTGAAATCACAACCATTTATTTTGTGTGACTACTAAGAATATTCCAGCCATATTTAATCATGTCCATAAAAATCTTATTAAGCACCAAACCCCTATTAAATCTGTCCATTATCAATAGGTATACTAATTAACTTATAAATATGTGATAAAACACAAGGAAGAAAGTAACTGGGTTTTATTCACATATTTAATATAGTTTTTTGTTTCACTATCTTTTAAATTGTTACTATGTTCTTATCTCACATGAACTGAGTTTTAATTTAACAACTACAAATATTTCATACTATAAAATGATACATTTCAAATATTTTTTTATGTTAATCATCCAATACTAATTGGAAAATGTTTAAATAATATTTGTTTATTTTTTTATGATTTTTTTCATTTTCTTTCCGTATAAGATAACTAGTTAATGACAACATTTAAATTATTTCAAAGTTTATATTATAATAATATAATAATTATTATTATTTAACAAACAGCGCTATGCGAAGGGTTGACCTTGATTTTTGAATGAAGACTAAGCAAATTGACATACAATGAAGAAGGGAGGATAGACGGGTTGACGGGAATCTGATTATTTCTTTGATGGAATTATTGCCCGCTATCTCCGCAGGTTGGCAAGTGGCGAATATCTAAGCCACGACGGGAACGTGGGTGTGAATCCTGAGGAGCGGAGAACGGACTTGGTATCACGTGGGTCTGTATAAGCACGAGCGAATACCTGAGAGATTGGAGCAGCAGTCATTCATCAAAGATCAGAAGCTGATCAGTCCAAGCATTCAGCAATGGCTGGATATGAATGCCAAGAGAGCCCTAACCTAGACTCTCGAGGATTAATCGCCATGGATTGCTCAGTCGATCTCAAAGGCAGGCCGGTTCTCAGGTCCAAAACTGGAAGATGGAAGGCTTGTTCCTTCATCGTTGGTAAGATTATGCAATGTTTTTTTACTGAACTCCAGTTTGATCCATATGATATGTGTAGTTTTTTTGTTGTTGGGAAACAGTAATAAGTGCTTTCTGGTTCGGAATTATTTGTAATTCGTGATTGATTTCCTGGGGATTGACGGATGCTGGTGTTTAAATATTACAGCCTATGAGGTCTTCGAAAGGATGGCTTACTATGGAATTGCCTCCAATTTGGTGATTTACCTGACAACTAAGCTGCATGAGGGCACTGTGAGTTCGTCAACGAATGTGTCTAATTGGTCTGGTACAATTTGGATCACCCCTGTCATCGGCGCATATATTGCAGACACTCACTGGGGACGATACTGGACATTTACAGTGTTTTCATTTGTTTATATTGTGGTCTGCAACTTGTTTCTCTTCTTTCCTCCATAGTTTTTATTTACTAAACACTTCCTCCATGGTAAAACTTTTCTGTCTAATTATATAAATTGCAAGCAAACAATCTGAGCATTTTCAACAAATTTTATGGAAAGGATTGCCTGTTTCATGTGGGTATTTGTTGTATTTGATGCAGGGAATGGTAATTTTGACATTAGCCGTCTCATTGCGAACTCTGAGACCACCAGAGTGTGACCCGGCGTCCAACTTATGTGAGAAAGCTTCGAGTCTTCAGGTTGGAATTTTCTACTTTGCTTTGTACGTTCTTGCTGTGGGCACTGGCGGTACAAAGCCCAACATCTCCACCATCGGTGCAGATCAGTTCGATGAATTTGATCCCAAGGAGAAGCGTCAGAAGGCCTCCTTCTTCAATTGGTGGATATTTAGTGTGTTTTTGGGAATGCTGTTTGCAGATAGTTTTCTGATATATATCCAGGACCGTGTGGGATTCGCTGTGGGTTATGCGATTCCCACTGCGGGATTGATCATATCTGTCATACTATTCTTAATAGGTACTCCATTTTATAGACACAAAGTTCGGAATGGGAATCCATTCAATCGTATGGCGCAGGTACTTGTTGCATCAGCTCGGAAATGGAGAGTCAGGGTACCTTCGGATCCCGCCAAACTGCATGAAGTGGATCCCAAAGAGTATGTTTCTAAAGGCAGATTCCCCATTTCTCATACTCCAATCTTGAGGTGAGTTTAACCATCTTTAACTTTCATTTTCAGTTTGACTTACTTTCTGGAAGACAAGGTCCCTAGTAGATAAAACGCTAGATTGAGTCAAAGAAAAGGAAATACATTGAAAAATAAAAGAAAAGAAATGTTATACTATATAAAAATACAACACATAAGTTATAAAAATATAACACATAAATACATACAGTATATATGTAAAAGAAAACCTTGACAAAGTCGTTAAAATACAGACATGAAATTGATTTGATTTTTTTATTTTAAATTTAGATAGGTATATAAAATTGATTTAATGATTTTTTTTTTACTTAAACTTGTTTATTTTTAATTAAAAAATTAATAATTAAACTTTTGCAGATGGAAAGAATTAAAAATATTATTTATTATCTCTCACTATTGAATGGATTCAAAGTTCAATCAAACAAACCTCTGTGTATCATGTCATATTTTGTCAACGTATTACTAACTATGTGGCACATCAAGACTACCTTACAACTCAAGGAAACTAGGAGATATAAGTATTTATGATTAAATTTCCATAATTATATGGGATAATAATCTATGTATGAATGAGAGAGATAATAATTAATTTTAATTTTAATTAGAGATTATTTTAAATTTTTTTTAATGCTAAAAAATATTGAAAGAAGTGTTTGAACATCACTATAGTTTTGATGATTTGGAAGGTTCTTAATGTGAAAGGTATTTTTAAATTGGGATTTAATATCAGTATAGGTAGGGCAATCCAAGAGGAAGCTTTTTTCATCTTCTTTCTGCTTAGTGTCACAAAAGTGATAGTTTCTCTCATCCCATAGTGTTTTGAGAGTTGTGAAACACCGAGTTTCATTACGCCTAAGGGAGTATACCTATTGGAGATGGGCACAATTAATGATCTTTTAATCTTAAATTCTAATATGATGGTTATGCATTGAAGATGCTGGCATATTCTTAGCCGTCCTCCAAAATCAATGGATCAGATTTATTGTTGATAACTTCTTTGCATTTATAAATGCATCCGTTAACCTGTTTACTTTTTAGCATTTACCTAATCATATTAAGAAATTACTGTAACATCATATGATTGCCACGTTTAAATGATTAATTTTTGAAATTCTTCATAATTTCATTATCTGGCTAAGTTAAAATTTCATTATCTGACTAGGTTTTTTTATGGACCTTAACTCACTCTTTCATTATCTGGCTGGGTTTTTTAAAGCGAAAGTTTTTTTATGGCCGTAACTCTTTCGGCATTCACCAGCCGCGAGTTAGCGGCTGTGCTAGTTATATAACTATTAAAAATTTGTAGTAATGTTGATTTTCCTCTTTACAATTTTCAAAACTTAAAGATAATATTAATTTTCTAAATTGAAATTGTTCTTTTACATTAAAATTAAAATTGATCTTTTTATTTATATGATAAAAATAATAATCAATTTAATTTAAATCAATATCTATATATATTATATAGAGATTCTTATATTCTATATAGAGATTCTTTATTTATGTATATGAGAAAAATAATAATCAATTTGATTTAAATCAATCTCTATATATATTATATAGAGATTCTTATGATCTATATAGAGATTCTTATATCACAAGAAGATATACAACCTATGTAATCCTCAATATCTATGAAATCTTCAGCTAATTAATCATCTACAGCTCTGATATCTTCTCTGAGTTTTTTCTAATTCTTCTCATTACAATAAATTATACAGCTTAGCACCAAATACTGAACGTTGACCCAGGCGAGCCTGGAACTAACTCATCAATAAGTTTCCACGTGCCAACTCAGTGTCGTCTCAGTGCCAATTTACAACTTGGAAGGATTGCCTCCATGAATCACCCTGGACTCCAGTGGAGAACAGTGTTATTGTTGGACGTTTGTTGTAC
>JASDQU010750413.1:57814-78798 GCA_032191745.1 Picea mariana
AGCACCTACTTGAACCTCTGAGGACAACAGTCCTCCCAAGCACCTCCCAACCTCCCTATAAAATTAAAGGATGAATACATATACAATTTATGCAGATAAATCACTTCTTACCATTCTTTTTCTGTTCTGTAAGTCTTCTCTTTCTCTGTCCATCTAACAAGTCTCCTCTGCATCACATTGTTCTGTCATTCTGGTCTTCTTCTGCTTGCTCTATCGTTCTGATATGCTTCTGCTCTGCTCTATCGTTCTTCTCTACTGCTATCATTCTGCTCTGCATTTCATCTCGTTCTGTACATCATCTTGAAATATCACACCACACATCTCTTTCTTACTGTTTCATTCTTTTTCCCTCCAGAACAACCAACCTTACACAGTCTGTTTCATCTACTTTTATACACGTGGGCACAACGTTTCAACTTCCCAACTCCTTGGGCAAGCTGACGACAACTGTCCAGCCAACTGAAACACCAAACGATCGACAACTAATTTGCAATCATGAGTTTTGCTAACAGATTTGTAACTGAAAGTGTTAAGTGTGCGTGGAAGTACAGTAACCCTCCGATCACATTCAAACCTTATCCGCACCGTTGGATAATCTGCATTATTCTTGCCTTTTAAATTGGGTTTCGACATTCTTCATGTTCACTGTTCTTTTCACTTATAAATCCCGATACACAAAATTCCATATATCGGTCAAATCAACGATCCAGGTGCAATCTTGACTCAACGACTACGATTGTGTTGCGATATCGCATATCGTGATCTCGACATTGTTGCAGTGTGTTCTTGTCTCCTTGATATCGCGATTCGCGAAACTCTGATGTGGAGTATGATCAACGGTCCTGATCAATTCTGTATCTGATGGTCCAGGTTTAGTCGCCATTTCGCATATCGCAAAATCAGAGTTTTTGTTGCATTGTGTTCTTGCTTTGAATTCGTGATCCCCGAAACTCTGATACGATCTAGAATCAACGGTCTATATCTCATTCTTTCTTTAATGGCTGCGATTAAATCGCGAAATCGCATATCACGATTTCAGGCTTTTCATTGTCAAGTGAATTGGACATTTCAAAGTCCCGATCCCCAATTCTCCGATGAAGCCTCTTGTCGAGCTTCTCCCGGTGGTGCCCAATATCTGACACGCGTCCTCTCCAAGTGGATGGTCCCGATCTCTGATTGATTTAACGGCTATTATTAAATCACCATATCGCATATCGTGATTTCAGCATTTCTAATATTCAAAGTTCTTGTCACTTCCAAATCGTGAAGCCCGAAACTCCAATACAGACTTGAATCAACGATCCAGATTCATTTTTGATGATCCAATGACTACTATTGAATTGTGAAAGCTTGTTGCAATGGGATCCCTATCTGATACAGGCTTGCCATCAATGACCTCCATCATTTGCTAATTCGCTGTCTGTTGCCATCAATGACAACCATTCGCTGATTCGTTGTCTTTTGCTAACACACATTCGTTGTTTGTGCAATATTTGCCAACAAACAAGATGGTCCATAGTTGAATGATATCTCCTAAACCCTACCTTTCCTTTATCTCTTTTACTATGACTTTCTAGCTAAAGGCTAATTTTCGTTTCCAAAATAATTCCATAAAGCTTGGCTAAAATCGGGCTAATTATAATGGTCCTATAATTAGAGGGAATGTTTATATCCCCATTTTTAAAAATAGGAACAATGAGGCTTTGTGTCCAAGATTTAGGGAAGCCTTATTTGAATGCTAAATTGAAGAATTTGTCTATGTGAGGGATAAGGATAGGCCCTCTGATTTTAGAAATTTCATCTTGCTAGCCTTTAATGTCCTTATCTTTCCCATTTGTGAGCCACTTAACCTCGAACTCTATGTCATCTAAAGAAAAAAAATGCATTCTTTGTAGGGACAATAGGAATGGTATCCATGGCATTAGAGAATTCATAAATACTTTTAAGGTAGGAATTCCAATCCCTTAAGGGAATCGTATTATTTTCTTTCGTATTGCGGTTTAGAATTTGGCTCCAAAACTTCTTAGGGTACAACTTAGATAGTTGTGAAAGTTGCTCTTGCCTTTTATTGATATAGTACCTTTTTTTCCTTTTAATTAGGGATTTGTACATATTGATCTTATCAAGTTTTAAGGACTCATTAGAAGCATCCCTAATGGATTTCCTAGCAATTTAACATTCTTTATCATACCAAGGGTTGGTCATTCTATTATTCTTTTTACACACCTCAAAAGAGAACTTGTTAATAGAAGTTGAAAGGGTAGTTGTAAAATTATGATAGAGTTCTTCAATGTTGTCCTTATAAGTTAGGAGATGTAATTTACTATTTAAATCCTTTAAGAAAAGGTCAAATTTACTTTTATCAAAGAGCAATTGTCTTTGATTATCAAAATTCTCTTCAATGACGCTCCTATTCATGTAAACGTTTAGAGTTAGGGTCAAAGGTTTATGATCAGAGTCGGGTTCATGGTCATTTAAAAGGTTAAAAGTTTTTATTTGGTTGGAAACAGGGATATCAGATATTACATAATCTACGACACTGCTACCTAGCCCATGAATACAAGTCATCTGGTTGTATTTTGGCCACTTCATTACTCCATTGCAAATTTTTAGGTCTTGAGAGTTGTAGAGCTTGACCAACTCACTACCAAGCAAATTCTCAATTAGGTCTTCAGAGTTTCTTTTGTAGCTATTAGATAAAACAAGGTCCTCATCTACCCCATAAAGGATTATGGTTGGAATTAGTGCTTAAAAGAGTAGCGTGTTTAGTTGCAGTCCTAGCATTAAAGTCTCCTAAGAGGAAGATATTACCTTCATTTTCAAATTATAAATATCTTGTTATAAATTATTACAGGGACAATTGCTATCTAGATAGTTTTTCTTATAAAAAGTAGAATTAATAGGTGCAAAATAGCAAATTACTATATACATCTTCTTAGCAGTGGTGTTTAAAATTTCTATCCAATCTTCTATAAATAGGAAGAAAAATTATAATATCCTTTATAAATTAATATCAAAGATCAAAATAAAAAAATATCAAAATATATTAAATAAAAATAGTTGATATATATATATATATATATATATATATATATATAAAAATAATGTACGATTACTTTTATAATATTAAATTTAGATATTAAATTAAAGATAATTAAATATTTATACTTTATTATAATATTTAAATTATTAAAAAAATTTGTTATATATATATATATATATATATATATATAATAAAAAGAAAAAGTTAATTATCATTAAAAACAAATAAAAAATAACTACATTAAAGATAATGAAATCTTCATAATTCATAGCAAAAATAATCAAATCTTCATAGCTCTTACTAGAGATAATCAAATCTTCATGGTTGAAATGGAAAACTAAATTGGTAATTTCATTGTGAATGGAATTATAAAACAACTTGGCAGAATATTAATTCTAATTATAAGTAAAAGTTAATTATTTACAAAAAATTTCTATATATTACAAATAATTAACAATTAACAATTTAAGTTAAGTTTGATATATGATGGAAAATGAGATGTCTAAGAAAATATGAAGAACTATAATAATAATAATCTAATTTTAAAAATGTTATTAAGTCAAATAGTAAATTGATGTATGAAATTCCTTAAATTATTAGATTTAATCTTTTAAATTGATATATAAAATTCCCTTGTTTATTACATTTAATCTTTCAATTTCATTGTAATGAAGTTACAAACAATAAATTAATGTATAAAATTCCCTAAATTATTAGATTTAATCTTTTTTAAATTGATGTACAAAATTCCCTTAATTATTAGATTCAATCTTTCAATTTCATTATAATGAAATTACACACAACAACAAAAATAAATGAAAAACAATAATGAAAACGCTAGAGACAAAGGAGCTAAAATATTGATATTAGAAACATCAATACACACGGTTACACACCAACCGAGGTTTATTTTTAAATACATAACATCTAGAGATCTCTGTCATCGACCGAGCGGCATTTCTATGTCCCTTACCGAACAATGTTCTATACTTTCACCATCTCCATTTCATCTGCGGGGGCTTTCATATCCATAGGCAGCGCATGACATTCCGTTGTTGCTGTACCGACATGGCCATGGCTGTGACTGCGGAATGCCTCGGTGGTTTCTCTCTTGTAAACATAAATCCTAGAGACAAATAGGAAGAAAATAAGATTTAAGATGCTAAGTAGGGCCATCAAGGCATAATAGTAATAGATACGAGATGCATTTAGATTGTTCAGAATCCAGCTAGTGTGGCCCTTTCGTCCACTGATCTGAACCGTAACATTCAGAAGAAAACTATTGAGAAAACTCCCAATCCCCAAGGTGCTGGCGAACAATGAAGTTCCTATGCTCTGCATGCTCTCGGGTGCCTGATCATAAAAGAATTCTAACGCCCCTCCCTGAAGGAAGGCATCTGCTATCCCTCCCAACAAAAACTGTGGAAGCAAAATGAAAACGGTGAGGGGGGCTATTGCTTTCTCATTGCCTTCAATCCCATGCGCTTTCACAAATCTGATCCGTTTCATTTCAGTTACGGAGGCCACTACCATGGCTACAATGTGGAAAACCATGCCAATACCTATCCTCCGTAGTATTGTTATGCCTCTCGGATTTCCTGTGAATCTTCTGAATATCCTTACCAGGACTCTATCATACACTACTATTGTCACTAGCATTGACACAATGTGAAATGATGCGAGGGAGCCCGGAGGAATTTCAAAGTGAGAACCCATATGCCTGTTCAGTCTAGTTGCCTGCTTTATGAATAGTGTGCTTAATAGCGACACCAGGGTGTGTGGCATGAACATGGCAACCCAAATTGAGAGCATTCTTATCACGATCTTGGTTTCTTCTACTTGGGTTATTGGGCACAGCTTCCATGGTCTGAATGAGCCATCCTTTGTTGCTGCTTTGTCCAAAAATCTGCACGGGAACAAAAAAAACCTGAGGTTTAGTATTACAGGCTAACTCTGACAAAGTTAGTACGTATAGAGGCATGGATGGATTTCTTAGTTTCCATAACAATCCAAACAATTGTTTTTCTGATCATCTTTCCTTTTTCCCTATGCTCATCAAGTCAATTTTAAATAAAGAGGCAGGCTTTGTGTTCATGTTGGGGTGGCAGTTTCAAGTAGTTGAATTGTTAAAAAAATCTGAAATTTAATTTATTTTAGTAAAGTTTATCTTCATAGATTTAGACGAAAAGTGTTTGGCTATCGATTTTTTAATACTATCCGGCGACTGTAACATAGTTCAATTGATAAAGATGTGATTGTTCAGTTAATCCAATATGAAACAGACATCCAAACAATATCACTATTCTCCCAATATGAAACAGACATCCCAACAATAAATAACACTATTCTCCCAATATGAAACAGACATCCCAACATTAACACTATTCTCCCATGAAGTGATTGACAAACTATTCTGAACCTATGCCAGCCTCTTATGAAATCAAAATGACTGAACCAAATTGGAAGTATGATTTCTGATTTCGAATTAAGAATAGCAGTTTGCAGAACCTTGAAATCGCAGACAAAGCTACTACAACGTATTTAGCCGTAGGGAGAAAAAAATTCAAAGGGTTAACCAAAATAAGAGTATGATTTCTGATTTGGACATAACGAGTGCCAGTTTACATAACCTTGAAATCCCAAACAAAGCTCCTACGAGTGTTGTTCTTTATTTTCACTGAGCTGCTAATGCCAACACAATTCAAATAAATTAAAACCGAATGCCAACACAATTCAAATAAATTAAAACCGAATTGACATTTGCAAAATTCTTAATCATATATCTGAAGGGGTGAAGAGTGCGCCCACTCTACTCTCCGCAACACACTTTCAAATACTGCGCACCAAATAAGTTAAGAATGCGGAATAACACAATGTTATGTTTAACACATAAGTTAAGAAATAAGACAGAAACTTGTCAATACACAAAACTTGATATTAATTAACTTTGGCATTGTACAGGAATACAAAATAAAATTACAGAGATGAGCTTCGGCTCTAATAACTTATTTTTTCAACTCTTCAGCTGCTTATGGTTCTTTCTACCTCTCGCTTCTCTTCGACATCATTTCTCTCTACACCTCTCTGCTTTTTCTCTAACTAAATGACTCGGACTTATATAGACATTGACTAAGACTTCCTACAGAAGCTAAGACCGACTCAACATTAAAGACTAACATTAATTCGACTCACTCTACAACCACTTAATTTAATTCAAGAAGATAGAAATCAGCTCCATTTATAGCTCTCCTACTTACCCACTAACATTTGAGTAAACGTGCGACTTTGCATTCGCAGAATGTCTGATGGACATTCGGCTGACTGACATACAGATCGATGGAGACATAATTATCTCACCGACTTGTAATTACAATTTCCAACACTCCCCCTTAATTATAAGTAGGTGGGATTACAAAATAAAATTACATAAAAATTTTGAGTTTTCATTTTACTGTCACTCATTTGTTACTACGCAGACTCCCAAACTACTGCACATATGCTCAAATGCATCTCTTGCTAAAGCCTTTGTAAAAATGTCTGCAATTTTTTCTTTTGACCTACAAAATTCTAAACAGATCTCTTTGTTATTCACAAATTCTCTGATGAAATGATAGCTTATATTAATATGTTTGGTTTTCTTGTGAAACACATGATTCTTTGATAACATGATGGTTGAATTGTTGTCACAAAAAACTATTGTTGGTTCATGTTGTTCCTACAACAAATCTTTAAACATCATTTTCATCCATACTGCTTGATAAGTTGTGCTTGTAGCTGTGACATACTTTGTTTCTGCTGAAGAAAGTGGCACAATGGGTTGTTTCCTTGATGCCCATGATACCATACCTGTTCCAAAATGAAATGTGTACCCAGAGGTATTTTTTTTGTCATCAATGTTGCTTCCACAATCACTGTCAGTGTATCCAATCAGTTTGAAATCTTCTAAAGTGGAGCACTTTATGCCAAAATCTCTTGTTCCATTCACATATCTCAGGATTCTCTTTCCTTCCTTCCAATGTGATTCTTTTGGAGTTTCCATGAACCTTGAGATTAGACTCACTCCATATATTATATCAAGTCTTGTTGATGTGAGATACATAAGACTACCTACCAGTCTTTTAAACAATGTAGGATCCACTTTGGACCCTTTATCTTCATTTCTTAACTTCAATCCTATTATGACAGGTGTTGGTACTTCTTTTGAATTCACCATATTGAATCTCTTCAATATTTCACGTGCATACTTGGACTGTGAGATAAATATACCAGTTTCAGAATGGTTCGCTTCTATTCCCACAAAATATCTCATAAGCCCTAAATCATTCATTTTAAATTCATCCTTCATGTTTGTCTTGAATTCTTCTATGCCAAAATCACCTGTAAATATCAAATCATCCACATATAAAAAACAATTAACACATTACCTTGTTGATTTGATTTGATGTACAATGTTGGCTCATTTTCACTTCTCTGAAATCCATTCCACGTCAGATAGGAATCTATGCAACTGTGTCATGCTCTCGAAGCCTGATTTAATCCATACAATGCTTTCTTCAATATGTACATGTTTTTTTCTTGTCCTTAAACCTCATAACCTTGTGGTTGTTCCACATATACTTCTTCTAATTTTCCATTAAAAAATGATGACTTTACATCCTTTTGATAAACTTTTCATTTGTACTGCGTGGTAATTGCTAACACGGTTTTGACTGTGTCCATGCGCACAATTGATGCAAATGTTTCATTGAAAACAATTCCAGGTTGTTGTGTAAAGCCTCTTGCAACTAACCTTACATTGTACTTCTGTACTTTTCCTTCTGCATCTTACTTGATTTTATAAATCCATTTGAAACTTATGATATCCTTGTCATTAGGTACATCAACCAAATTCCATGTTTGATTTCTCTCTATGCATATGATTTCTTCATCCATGGCTTGTGCCCATACATCCTCTTTGACAACTTCTTCAAAGGTTAATGGATTATCTATTTGTGAAAACAAAGAAAAAAATGAAAATGAATTTGTTGCGTCTTCATTATAGATGTCACACAGACTTCTTGTCTTTCTTGTTAACAAACTTGCTAAAGTTGGATCTGGAGATGTAGAACTACTTGGACTGCTTGTTGGTGTTTGTTGCACTCTAGGTATAGACAGCACACCGACTGTTCTTACTGGAGTACTCTGCACAGTAATTTGTGTCACGGTACTAGATGTAGATGGGACTATGCACTGACGTGTGCATGGTGTTTGAATCACTTCATCTTTTGTGTCATCATGCTCCATTTCGTGAATAATTTTCACTATCTTTTCTATGGTTCCATCCCATGTTTCATTCTCCACGAATTAAACATTGCAGCTGATTATGACTTTTTTTGCGACAAGGTCATATAACTTTTATTCTTTTGTCCCTTCAGAATACCCAACAAATATAAATTTTTGTTCTTTGTTGTCCAGCTTCCTTCTTAGTTCATCTGGAACATGTGCGTATGCGATGCAACCAAAATTTTTTAAGTGTGCCACATTATGCTTCGAACATGTCCAGGATTCTCGAGGAACTCTATTCTTCACTCTTTGTCAGGAATCTGTTCAATATGTATATTGTATTTGCTACTGCCTCAACTCCATACTCATTTGACAAATATTTGGTTGACACCATATTGCGTGCCATTTCCATGATGGTTCTGTTCTTTCATTCCGCGACACCATTCTGTTGAGGTGTATATCACGCGGTAAATTGCCTGTAGATTCCATGAACTTTAAAAAAGTTCTGAAATTCTCTTGAAATGTATTCTCGTCCTCTATTTGTTCTTAGAAACTTGATGTAAAGACCACTATGTTTCTCCACAAGTGATTTAAACTGCTGAAAACAACCCAATGGGTCATATTTATGCTTCAGGAAATAAATCCATGTCTTTCTTGAGAAATAATCAATGAATGTTAGTAAATAAGAACTGCCTCCTGTAAACGGAGTTTGCATTAGTCCACAAATGTCTGAGTGTACTATTTCCAACGAAGATTTTGCTCTGTAAGACTTGCCAACTGAAAATGATTCTCTATGTTGCTTGCCAAATATGCAGCCTTCACATATTCTTTCTAGTTTTTCAATTAATGATAATCCTGTTACCATATCCTTTGTGTGTAGAAGCTTCAGAAATCCAAAGTTCAAATGTCCAAATATGAAATTCCATAGCTAGGAATCATGCTTTATTTTAGATTGGAATGCTTCCTTCATCTCTGCGCCATTTTCTCCTTTCTTAATACTGTGTGCACTATTTTCTTCATTGGAACTGTGCGCACTTTCTACTGTAAATGCAGAGTCTAACTGTGCACTTTTTCCTTTATCAACAGTTTGTGTTGTATTATTCTTCTTGATTGTCTTTAATGTCAGTGGGAACACCCTATTACTTATCATCTGGATTTTTGCAACAATTATATTGCTTGGCCATGTATCCATGATCAAACAATGATTATATTCCATGTAGATTATGTATCCTTTTTGTAACAGTTTCCCTGTACTCATCAGATTATGCTTTAGAACATAAACATAATATACATCAGGCATAAATTTTTGATCTCTTTGTCTAGTTAAAATGTTTATACTGCCTTTCCCTAAGATAGTGACTTGGATATATGTTCCAAGTGTAACCTTGGTTTGGACTTACTCATAAAAACTAGAAAACAATTCTATGTTTCCTGTCATGTGATTACTGCAGCCTGAGTCTAAATACCATATGTCATATGTACTTTCTTGAGCAACATTGTATTCAACTCGTCACACTATATTAGGCATTTCTACTGTTCTAGGTATAACTACAACGCGCACCATAAACATAGGGTGAGTTTGGTTATTTGCATTGTATGAATGATATTGACTTTGATTGTTCTGATTATACTATGTCTTTCTGCACTCATATGCATAATGTATATACTTTTTATGGTAATTGCATTGAATCTTTGATTTGTCAGTTCTTTGACAACTTAACTGGCTGGTACTTGGGTTTTGACCTCTTCCACCAGCATTTCCAAAATTTCTACTGCATCCACCTTTGTCAACACTTCTTCCTCTACCTCTAGAATTATCTCTCCCCCTTCCTCTTCCACGACTTATAGATGACTCCGAAAAAAAAAAATTCTCTAATGACATACTTGATCTATTCAATCGATGTTCATGATTGATGTGGGAAGCTTGCAGTTCAACTAGACTGAATTGACTCAAGTCTTTTCTCTCTTCTAGGGTCACAAAAAGGGTATCGAACTTAGGAGGAAGACTCATAAGTAAATTCTCAATAATTTTTTTGTCTTCTATGGTTTCACCATGAGACTTAATATGATTTATCAGTCCAATGAAGCGAGTGTAGAATGAATCTACTGTGTCTGAATCTTTCATTGACATAGTTTCCAAATATCTTTTAAGAATCTACAGTTTTGTAGTATTTACTTTGTCCATACCCTGATAAGAGGTTTTTCATTTGCCCCATGCTTCCTTGGCTTGTTTTGTTGATGAAACTATTGGAATTATGCTCTCATGCATGGCTTGATGTATGTAAAACAATGCCTTTCCACCCTTGTTTCTTTGATCTTTCAAGACATCTTTCTCAACTTGTGTGAGAGCACTATATGTTGCCTGATCTACCAGTTCCACATAGCCATTCTCGACTATTTCCCATACATATTGAACTTGGAACAAATCCTTCATGGTCAAGGACCACATCTCATAATTCTTGCCTGTAAAAGTGGGAAGTTGCATATTTGAGGTAGAAGATCCATATTTCATTTTCAATAGAGTTTCTATTCTAACAAACTTGTTCTGATAGAACCTACTCTGATACCAATTTGAAGGGGTGAAGAGTGCGTGCAATCTACTCTGCGCAATGCAATTTCAAATACTGCGCACCAAACAGGCTATGCGACAGAGTTCTCAAGACCACTACGCAGTACACATACTGCTTGGTTTGCTGCACACTATGAGCACACACACTTAAATAAATGATTTATGAATGCAGAATAACACAGTGCTATGTTTAGCACATAATCTCAGAAATAAGACAAAAACTTGTCAATACACAAAACTTGATATTAATTAACTTTGGCGTTGTACGCGGATACAAAATAAAATGAAAGAGATGAGATTTGACTCTAATAACTTCTTTTTTCAACTCTTTAGTTGTTGTTGGTTCTCTCTACCTCTTTTCTTCTTCTCTATGCATCAATTTCTTTACTTCAACATCATTTCTCTCTCTACCTCTCTGCTTCTTCTCTAACTAAACAACTCAGACTTATATAAACACTGACTAAGACTTCCTACAGAAGCTAAGACCGACTCAACATTGAATACTATCATTAATTCAGTTGACCCTACAACCACTTAATTTAATTCAAGAAGATAGAAATCGGCTCCATTTATAGCTCTCCTACTTTCCGACTGAATTTTGAGTAAATGTGTGACCTTTCACTTGCAAACTATCCAAATGTCTGACTGACATTCTGTTGATTGACAAGTTGACTGACACATAGATCGACGAAGATTGATTCCGATCCTGATGGCATTTCTACAATGTGCTCTTCCTTCTAAGCTTTGATTAATTTCCTTGCTTATGAGATTGAATCTCTGCATACTGTTTGACATTTTCATTCTCTGCATATTGTTTGACATTTTCATTCTCTACTAACTGCTATACTATTTTCATCAATGACAATTCATCAATGACAACTCATCAATGACAATTCATCACAACAACTTATCATCACATCACAATGACATCAAATGTTGAAATCAATGACAACATATCAATGACAATATGTCCAACATTGCTCACTAACCACCTGTCAGGTTCAATTGTACACCTATTCATAGATTCTCCTAAAAATATGGAATGTGTCTTTTTGAAGTTAACTCCACAACTTGTCTCAGTTCTGCTGCCACTTGGCCAACCCCTTTGGATTCCTAACTCCCTCTTTTAACATATGCTTCAACGTGTGCCCCTTTTTCCACGTGTTTATTCCATAAAAATAATAAGGTCTTGCAATTCAATTTTGGCTACTTGACCAATTTGTCTTTTTGGGAAAGATAACTAAAATTCAAAAAAAAACAATAATAGAAATAATAATTAAAATCCAAGTTGTGGGATATCACAATATGCTTCCCTGACCGTGGATTTATGCGTTGAGCGATAGATATATGTAGCTTTAAGACATCAGAATACGTCTCTACCCTGAAAAAATAATTAACGTGCAATTTTATGCCATGGAAAGTGCTTTGATACCACTTGTAAGGTACCATATATATTATAATAGCCGAAAACATAAATATTGCAAAGAATAACAATGGAACAACATAATAGATGAAACCACAACACCAGAATGATACCTTTATTGATAGAAAACAATGTTCACTTTCCTCTTTGAGGGGTAACCTCCAGTAGAGCCGCGCTCTATTACAATAATTCTAAAGACAAAAATTCCCATACCCTCTACTCCTATTTATACTAAATCTATTTATCTGAAAGAACAATCTAGAGGAATATCCTTCTAGAAGCAGAAGCTTCTATTAGGTCTTCTTAAATTTGACTTATTCTTCCTTATTGCTAGTCCTAATTAATATTGGTCTTGATTACATGGAAATATATTATTCTACCTACGTGAGGGGTTCGGGAGGTTAGGTCCCTAACATATATGTTTCCAAGCAATCATTGATGTTTGCATATAAGATAATGGATAAAATTGATTTCTTAATGCAATGAGAAATTTAGTCTAGGAAGAAATGATTTGACCATGTTGAATAAGATCATCTTGTGTCTAACTCTCCCACCATATAAAGGATGTGCCACTGAGGCGAAGAGTATCCAATTATATACTTGAAGTATTCTTTTTTATTTTTTGTACCCTACAATATACTTCAATCTGTTTGACCCAATTCTCCAACTTCTCTTCCTTCAACTCTCCATCATAAGTAGGAAAATCAAACTTTACATCTAGCTTTAACAAAGGTAGATCATGAGAACGAGAAGAATTTTTAGAATGCTTTTTCCTCTTATGAGAAGAATGTTTACTTTCATCAGAAGATGATTATGGTGATGATGATGGTGATGGAGGAGACCCTCAAGTTTTTTCACCTTCTCCTTCTTCTTTAGTTGCTTCAATTTTTACCATTGTTTCAACTGGACCACCTTCATTTTGATGAGGCATTTATCTCCTTCTTTCTAGGTCTTCCCACAATTCTTTAACCATATTTTTCATCTGAAGGAACATTTTTCAAAACTCTTTATCATCCTCAGAAAGAGCATCTTCATGCTCCATTTCTTTCCTTCAAAACACACATTCAATATAAGGATTAAAAACTTCAAGTGTGCCTTCACCTCACTTAGATTTGGACTTCGTAATAATTCACTTAAAAATAAATGTAAAAACCAACTATGATACCAACTTGATACAAAAATCCCTAGATTTAAAAATAACTCTTAAATACACATAAACATTTGACCAGATTCAGTAAATGAAGATCGCTTGACTATTTGCAAAACACATGTGAATATGCTTACTTGTCCATAAAATTCATCAATATTGATGACTAACTTGAAGAATAATGAGATAACACAACAAGAGATAAAAGAACACAGAATATAATATTTATGATAGAGTTTATTACATCTATGAGTTCCCTTCAAACAATGAGACTGCTCAATTAATGCTCAAAATGCCAAAACTACAATTACAAATACCAGATTTTTTATAACACCCTTCAATTATGATACTCAATCCCATAAATGGAGGTTACCAATGAATTCCCCTTGAAATTATGAAAAAAATGAGTATAAAATTGATTATGTTCTGAACTGGTGCTTGAAAATCCCTTTTTGCACGCATAACGAGACTATGGGTCTCACAAATGCCAAACTAGTATAATACTTTCATACAAATAAGTTTTACACAAAATAGTTATCACCATTAGATTCATCTCAGAATTCTGAGAAAAATCAATATAAACACCCTATACCTTTCTCCAAGAACTCAATGGCATGCAAAATGAGGAAAATATAGCATAGGAACACCTCTTGCATGCAAATCAAGACAAACATGAACTTCACATGAAATTCAATGTCTTGGCATGAAAACCCATGTCTTGTTTTGGTCCAGAGCTAGGTTTAAATGGGGTCTAGATATGTTGGCATTGTTACAACACAAATTAATTACAACAAAACTAATTAAATATCATTGCTTAACATATCCAAAGTAGTTGGCATAGTGGTTAAAACTTTTTGAATATTCCCCAGAGGTCCCGGATTCAAACCACCAAATGGGAAAATATATATAGATTCATTTGGTTTGTTGTAACTATATCTCATAACTATATAAATCTCTCTCTCTCTCTCTCTCTCTCTCTCTCTCTCTCTCTCTCTTTATATATATATATATATTAAAAAAAACCATTAAAACAACCAAAACCAATGAATTAACCATGACTTGCCACCGTTGGAGTTCGTGCCTTCACCATTATTTCCCAATCCGGGCTTGCCACGTGGAAACCCAAGATTGGTCCACCTCACACCATGCCATGTAACCTGCTAAATGATTCTACGTTCACTTCCATGTGGTGCTTGTTGGTACTGCCACATCACTTCCCTATACACATCTACCACTGTACTTGTTGATTGTACCTTCCATGTCACTGTCCAGATTGATTACCATTCCCTTGTATTTTTGTGTTGGGCTTGTATGAATAAATTATTGCACCAAGATGATATTATCAATGATTTTTCTATTCCATAAATCCCCCTTGATTTTCTTAAATTTATTTGGAGAGTAGAGGCTTCAGATAGTTAGCTATAATTTTGGTTAGGATCTTGTAGGATAAGTTGCACAAAGATATTGTCCTGAACCTGGAAAAATTTGACGGATCAAACTCCTTTGGAATTGAGGCTAGTAATGTCAAATTTGAGGCACCTCCAACTCTTCTTTTCCTAATAAGATAATTAAGAATTCACTTCATATCAAAATTAAATGTCTCCTAAAATAACCTGAAGAAGCGAATGGGGAATCCATCGGGTCCAGGGGTTTTATCCTAGTCAAGATCCCAAATGACACGGGATATTTCCTCTTCCCCAAGTTATTTAGTGAGGAAACTATTTTCTTCAGCTGTGATGCATGAGGGAATGTTTGAATTTTCTGGAAAATATTTTTCGACACCTTCATAGTGCTTCCTTATGAAAGAAGGAGGTATTGGAGTCCCCAAATTGAAGCCAAAGACTATGAGATTTTAACCTCCATTCCTCGTCTTCTTTTTGAAAGGAAGAATGCAGATTTTGATAAGCTTTCCATTCCAATTTTAAACATTCTTCAGTGGCCTCTTTATCCTCCATATCTTTTTGAAGTGATGCAAGCTCTGAGAGTTTGATGTTTCTTTCAAGGGAAGAGGGAGTGAATGAGGACTTGACCCAATCCTTAAGGGGAAACTTGACTTTCCTCAGTTCACTTTCCCAAATAAAGTTAGGAGAACCAAGAACAGGGGAGGACCAAGTGTGTTTGACTAAAGAAATGATAGAGTCATGATTCAACCAAAAAGGGTTGAACCAAAAAGGGAGGGGCCCAAAATTCAAGGGGGGAATAAATAAGAGGGAGATAGGCTTATGGTTAGAAAATCCAAAGGGAAGAATGCATGAATAAATGGAAAGAGGAATAAGTAGAAAATACTTATGAATAAGGAAGCGATTTAGGCAAGAAGTTTTGTGCCCAAGACCAGATTGCTTATCTCTCCAAGTGAACATTCCACTAGAGGGATTAACATCCTAGAGATCCCAATCTGATATTATATCCTTCAATTTTTCTCTCATGGGATATTGAACTCGACTACCTCCTCATTTTTCATAATTTAGCAATATAGTGTTTAAATCTTTTGCTAATATGACAAAGATGATATCCAAAATATCCTTAATAGCAAACAAAGAGTGCCAACATTCCAATTTTTCCATATATCTAATGGGAATATATATATGTTAAATATTGAAAACTTAATATCTAGATATTTATTTCAAATAATAGTGAGAATCCAATGATTTGCACAGAAATATACCTTTATATCCCATCGAAGGGGATCCCACATTGTCATTATGCCACATGATGCGCCCAGTGAACTTTTTTCTACACCTTCACCATTCCGCAAATATTTTTTCCCATCTTGAAGTGCTTCAGATTCCTCCATTTTAGTCTCCTGGAGGAGAATCAGAGAAGGATTCTTGATGTTAATAAGGTCTATTAGGGATTTAACCTTCATTTTACTACCGAAGTCTTTGCAATTCCAGGAGATTGATTTCATTATTTATGAAGTGATGAGGCCCTCCCACTTAGAACAGAGGGATAAGAACCCTTAATGTTTCATTTTATTCCAATATTTCTTAGGGAGATTTCTATTGAAGTCTTCTTTGTTGGGTATGTGTTATATTTTTTTGCATCGGGAAATGTGTCACATTTTTGCCTCATTTTTCATGTCGCCTCGATTTTTCATGTTCATTGTTGGGAGTTTTTTCGACACCTGGTTTTTTTTTATGGTTTTCTATTTCTGGTTAAGGAATTAGGGTTGTTGACTAATCCAGGTCATTGGGTTAGGGCTTTGGATACAATTGGCTCCTATATGTATATTGTATTGTAAAAAAATTATGTGTGTGAATGAATATTGAATATGATGGTTTTCCCGGCTTGGGTTTCCATGGAAAAATCTCTGTGTAAAGTGTCTATTTTACATTGTATCTTTTTTATTCTTTTACTAAAAATCTGTTTGCAGTAAATAATTGTACAAGGTTAAAATCTACATGTTTCCCAGAAGTCGTCTTCTTGTTTTCTATTTCTTCTTGGGAGTCTAGGTTGGTACAACTTCCTGATTTTCAGGTTTTTTCCTAAGTTATTTCTCCCTCGTCAACATCCTAAAAATATTGTCTTTATGGGGGCCTTATTCAATGGTGATTGGATGTTCTTCTTCATGCAATGTTCTTCGGTTGTTTTCCTCATATGCGTGTTCTATTTCCCTACCTTCTATTAATTGAGGGTAATCCATAAGAGGTGTAGTTCTGGAAGATCTTGGAATTGGATCTCTTATTGCATCATCGTCCTTGTCCATGGTTGTTTATCCCAAGATTGGAAATTTATTTTTTGTAGCTAGTTGAGTTATGATTGGAGCTTCAAAACTTCAATTTGCTTTCTTATTCCCCAACCCTCTACCGTTTGATTATGGGTTTGACCTTGAATGTGGTGGCTAGGTTTCACTCAAATCTTGAGGACCATAGGATTTCCTGGTATTTTCTTTCTTTTCGACCTGTTGTCATCCTTCTTCTTGTTCGGATCTTGTAGCTTCTAGTTCTTGCTTGTTTTTAGGGAAGTTCTAATCAAAGTGCTTATATTCATGACAAATATTGCATTTGAAGGGAAACTTCTCATAGTCCAGTTGTTGAAGGTGAGACCACTAATATGGGGAGAGATTGTTGGCCTCACGTAAGCTCTTCTCTAGATCCACTTCCTCACGGATCTGAGAACATGCATACAATGAGGTTTTAGGCTCACATTTATCATTGTATTTCCCCAAGGAATCCCCAATACACTTCAAAACATCATCTCTGCAATAGTCCAGTGGAATATGGGGTAGGCGCACCCATCCTAGAACTGTTATTGGGATATCACTTTCTATATCGAAGTGCAATGTCCATTGATTCAAATAAATCTCCCGAAAGCCAAAAAATAAGTCCCACTACAAAATATAAGATCTCTAACATTTTTTAGTTCAAAATAGAATATATAAAAACCCTTACCACATTAAAATGGTTCATTTGGCCTCTGATTAGAGGTTTCTAGTTCCACGCAATCCAAGGCTCGATCTCGCAAGGGGAAGGCTAGAGACCCATAAACTATCCAACCAGTCCTTTGGAAGCATAAGCTAAGGCTTTGCTTTGAGCAACAAGTCATGGGATAACAATCTCTAAAATCTAATCTAACTTATTGACGAACTTGGAGTGGGTGGGGTGGGAAAAAGGGTTCCCCAGAGATCCAACGAGTTGTTTGAAAGCATAGACAACAATATTGAATGTTGCAGAAGGGTATGGGTACTCCTCCATCATGGAGGTGAAGGAAAGAAAATGTGAGTTACAACTGTGATCTAGGGTTTCCTGAAAGGCGAGTGCAACAAGAGGCTACAACGAGTCCATGCATGGGAGAAGATATTATGCAAAACATAATTACAGTGGGGGAGGAGGGAGATATTATGCAAAACATAATTAGGGTGGGAGTGGAGGGAGATATTATGCAAAACATAATTATGTTTTTCATAATATCTTCCCCCACCCGTATCGTCACATGTGATTGCTAGTTCTGAGCAATCCAAGGCTTGATTTCGTAAGGGGAAGGCTAGATACCCATAAAATATCCAACCAATCCTTTGGACACATAAGATAAGGATTTTCTTTGAGAAACAACCCGTGGGATAACAATCTCTGAAATCTAATCTAACTTATTGATGAACTTGGAGTGGGTGGGGTGGGAAAAAGGGTTCCCCAGAGATCCAACGAGTTGTTTGAAATCCTTGACAACAGTATTGAATGTTGTGGAAGGGTATGTATACTCTTCCATCATGGAGGCAAAGGTAAGAAAAGGCGATTTGCAGCTGCGATCTAGGGTTTCCTCAAAGGAGAGTGCAATAAGAGGCTACAACAAGTCCATGCATGGGAGAAGATATTATGAAAAACATAATTATGGTGGGGGCGGAGGGAGATATTATGAAAAACATAATTAGGGTGGGAGTGGAGGGAGATATTATGCAAAACATAATTATGTTTTGCATAATATCTTCCCCCACCCCTACCCTCACTTCTGACTGCGCAATCCAAGGCTCGATCTCGTGAGCGTAAGGCTAGGGACGCATAAAATATCCAACCAATCCTTTGGACGCATAAGCTAAGGCTTTTCTTTGAGAAAAAACCTGTGGGATAACAATCTCTAAAATCTAATCTAACTTATTGACAAACTTGGAGTGGGTGGGGTGGGAAAAAGGGTTCCCCAGAGATCCAACGATTTGTTTGAAAGCCTCGACAATAGTATTGAACCTTTTGGAAAGGTATGGATACTCTTCCATCATGGAGGCGAAGGAAAGAAAAGGCAAGTTACGAGTGCGATCTAGGTTTTCCTCAAAGGCGAGTGCAACATGAGGCTACAACTAGTCCATGCATGAGAGAAGATATTATGCAAAACATAATTATGGTGGGGGTAGAGGGAGATATTATGCAAAACATAATCAGGGTGGGGGTGGAGGGAGATATTATGCAAAACATAATTATGTTTTGCATAATATCTTCCCCCACCCCTACCCTCACATGCGATTATGTTTCGTATAATATCTCTCTCCACCCCACCCTAATAATGTTTTGCATAATATCTCCTCCGCCCTAATTATTATGTTTTGCATAATATCTCGCTCCACCCAACCCTCACCCTTACCCTTACCCTCACCCTCACATGATACATGCATAATATCTCCCTCCACCCAACCCTCACCCTCACCCTCACCCTCACCCTCACATGATACACGGTAATAATTATGTTTGATTATTATGGTGGATTTTATGTAATGAATTAACATTATGATGGGTTTGTTTTGATGCATTTTTTTTCTGAATTGTAACTACATCAAGTTGTACCAAATCTTTCATTATATGGCGGTGATCGTAACCCATGCTATGGTCATGTTTCTAAGAACAAAAGACCCAAATTGGAAAGTTTTAATGAACTATCATCATTTAAGTTTGATAATCGTTTTAGTAAAAACTTGATTATGAGTAATGACGTTTCTTTATTGAATCAAATAAAAAAGGAACCATGAAGAGATGTTGACACTAAAGATAAGGAGTCAAAAGTAGAATACAAGGATTTCAATCACTAGTAGTGCGTACACGAGTTTAATGAAGAGAACATGATCATTCACTTAGGAACCATGTGGTCAAATAACCCAACTATTTTATTGAACTAAATGAAAAGAAAGATTCCTTAATGCCCAACAAAGGATGTAAATTTGTAGAACTACCACAGGACAAAAAATGATAGGGTAGAGGTGTTACTCTAATCTAAGTTAAAAAAAAACTAAACTAACTTCTAAAAAAGAAAATAACATAGCATAAATCAACGTGGACATTGAAACGGCTAAAAGTTTGCACTTACCTTTTCAGTTAGATCATGGCTAAACTCACCTCAACGTCGGAGTATGAGAAATTGGGGATCTGCCTTCGGCTACATACTCCTTCGGGTCCACTTCATAGAGATGGGTGCGATCAGAAGGCACACTGAGTCTCCATTTACGAGCTGCTGCAACAATTACCTGCGCCATGCGAATGAATGGACTCCCTTTCTGAACTTTGTGTCTGTAAAATGGAGTCCCGATTAAGAATATTATAACCGATATGATCAGTCCCGCTGTGGACATCCCATAACCGAAAGCGAATCCCACTCGGTCCTGGATGTATACCAGAAAAATGTTTCCAAGTAGCAGTCCAGAAAACACAGTAAAAAGCCACCAATTGAAGAAGGAAGCCTTCTGAAGCTTCTCCTTTGGATCAAAATCATCGAACTGATCTGCACCCATGGTGGAAATGTTGGCCTTTGTACCGCCGGCACCCACAGCAAGAACGTACAAAGCCAGGTAGAAAATCCCAATCTGAAGTTTGGAAGCTTTCTCACATATGTTGGAGTCTGATTTGCACGCTGGTGGTCTCAGAGATGGCAATGAAACGGTTAATGTCAAAAGTATCATTCCCTGCATGAAATACACAGCCCACATAAACGATCTTTGCTTGTTATCCATACATAACATATATAATATACGACACAGGAAGCAGGCTATTCTTTTTATAATTTCTGGAAGCCTACCTAGTATATTGTTGGCTTTGAGTTTATATAATTGGACAGCTATGTTTTC
>JASDQU010750414.1:46694-61730 GCA_032191745.1 Picea mariana
ATCTTCACAATACACAGAAATGATATAACAATAGCAATAGAAATAGCACTTTGATTCAGAAAGCAATGTTCACAGGCCTCTTCGAGGGGGCAACCTCCAATCGAGCAGCGCTCTGTTACAATAATCTCCAAGCTAGGGTTTTCATACCCTCGACCCTTATTTATACTAAATATGTGTATTAAGAGAAGCATCTAGATGAAGATCCTTCTAGAAGCGGAAGCTTCTATTAGGTCTTCTTACATCTGCCTTATTCTATTTTATTGAAAGGCCTTATTAATATTGACCTTTATTACATCCGAATACATTGATCTACCTATGTGCAGGTTAGGACCTTAACAGAAATAAACTCGTTTAGCACATTTTCTATTGTGTGCTCCTGAAGTGCCCATGCATGGTCACTTGGAAATACGGGTTCTTCCCAGTCCTTATTCTTGTATGGAAATTCAAGCCACCATAGATTCTCCATAATAGGTTGAGATGGAGGGTAAATGGTGAGCTTCTGGATAGAGAGACCATTTGAGATGGTCATTTCTCCTTCTCTACAGCCAATAAATGCATTGGTTGTGGCTAGCCAATGTCTTCCCAAAATAACAGGATGGCCTTTGGTAGGATCCTTTGAATAAATGACAAGAAAATCTACAGGGTACTCCCATGAGGCTAAAGTAACCATGATATCATCTAAAATTCCTTCAGGTATAACCCTAGTCTTATCTGCTAATTTCAAAATGGTTTGGGTAGGCCGAAGAAGAGGTTGTAACTGTAATTGTTCCAAGGTAGTAGCAGTCATAACATTGATGGTTGCCCCTAGGTCTATGAGAGTGTTTCCAATGGAGACCTCATTAATAGTTATGGTCACTAAGGGGTTTTTTGGGTTCCCATATTTTGCTAGTTTTGGTTGCTCTAATATGTACTCAGAAAGTCCTCCTACCAAATGTATTGTAGGAGGGTCCTTTTGCTTCCTACCTGGCTTCTTAATACACAATTCCTTGACTACCTTACTGTAAATTGGAATGTCTTTAATGGCATGAAGCAAAGGAATATTAACACAAATATTTTTCAATTCATTCAAAATGTCAAATTCTGGTTGGGTGGTAGGTTTCTCGATTACCAATCGATCTGGATAAGGAGGGACCTTCATAATTTGTGAAGGTTCATTTTGGGGAATCTTGGGTTCTTGATTCTTTGGGATAATAACATCTTCCCATCTAGTGCCATCCGTGGGTTGTTTGGTGGTTTTTTCTTCTTCTTCTTCCTATATGACTACTGAAGGTCTCTACCTTTATAGAACTCTTCCTTATCTTAGTTGAATTTCTTGTAATGGAACAAGAGTAATAACATATGTCAGGAAGGCATGTATCTCAACATTGTGAATAGGTTGAGGGGGCTTATTATTAGGATTTG
The DNA here is from genome assembly GCA_032191745.1 of Picea mariana. Taxonomy (NCBI): domain Eukaryota; kingdom Viridiplantae; phylum Streptophyta; class Pinopsida; order Pinales; family Pinaceae; genus Picea; species Picea mariana. The sequence continues at coordinate 48,096 of JASDQU010750414.1, forward strand.
TCACTGGTTGTGCTGGTAATAGTGTTGGTCTCAGGGAGCTTGCATTTTGATATTGTAGCAGTTGTTGTTGTGGGATAAGAGGTAAACGTGGTGGAACAAAACCTGGAAAAAAGTTGCGGAGTGTTCGGTGGGAACTGAGGATAATGATAGGTTGACATATGGATAGGTGGAGCTTGAGGGTTTCCTTGGTTGTGTCCTCCCCTCCTTCCTTGAATCCAAGGATGTTGGTACTGAGTAGACTAGTTTTGCCAACCTGGTGAGTTCCACTGTTGTTGTTGATAATAGGGTGAAACTTGAGACTGTAGATCTAGGTATGTGGATTGATTCTTAGGATGCCATGGCCTCCTAGGTGCATAAGAAGACTCCCCAGGATATCCACTCCTATAGTTGGCTAATAAACCGGGCAATGATGGAAATTTTTCAGTTACATGGTCTTTTGTACAGAAGCCACAAACTGAAATGTTATCTAATGGGCATTCCCTTGAGGAATGGTCCCTCCTACATCTTGGGCAATATATTATCATTGTTGCATTTCCCTCCTCCTGTTTCTTTTTTATTTTAAGGGTGTCCAACTAGGAACCTATTGTGCTTAAGATATTTGTCTTAAATTTTTCCAAAAGGTTACCTATCTCTACTCTCATAATACCACCTGAACTAACTGGTTTTAAGCTTCTATTGTAAGGGTCCCGAACATTCTTTCATGTTTTGGCTCTACTCCTTGAGTAAGTTTTACACATTTCACATATTTTAGCAAAAGTTTTATGAGAGATGTCACCTGATGCCATCATGTTAAGCATCTCTAGATATTCTTCTGAAATTACCTTAAGGAAAAGATCCCTAATTGCATCCTCTGGGAGATCATGGTATTTTGATTTTTGGGAGATATAACCAAATCTTTCTATATAATCTTCGAGGGTCTCGTCTTCTAATTGTTGGATTTTAAATATGTCATTACGAGACTCTTTGGTCTTGTAGTAGTCTTGGTACTTCTTTAGAAATATATCTTTCATGGCTTCCCAAGACCTAATACTAGATACTCCCAACCCCATGAACCATCTTAGTGCAGAGTCTTTGACGGTGGCAGGAAACAGTTTTAATTTATGGACATCTTGTATGTAGTTGTAGCTCCTACACAAGATGTCAAATTCAAATAGGAAGGTGTTCAGATCTTCACTGTTTTTACTGTAAAAGGTAGGTAATGCTGAGAGAGGAATATTCTTCATGTTGACATTTGGAGTGGTATCCAAAATCAGGAATCTGAAGGTAGTTTCGGTTTGGTTTCCAGTTTCTTCTTCCTCTCTGTGTCTTACATTGTTATGGTCCTCCTGATCATCCATATTGGCTTGGTTTCCAAAAAGAGAGTACCTAGGTGGTTTTACCTTTGAAGAAAACAAGGTTTCTCTTTGATGGAAAGGTCTTCATATGGATTGGATATCTAGGACTCTACTCAAGCCAGTTGAGACTATTGGTGCCAAAGTTTCTGTGTCAATTTGAGAGATAATTACATTGGTTGAACTACCAAACAAAAGATTCACCTATTCAGGTTCTATGATATCTTTAAAGTTAGGGTCCCCTAGTGGTGGTGTAAATGAAAAGGTTGTATTGTTTGGTTCTGTGGAAGAATCGAGTGGTCTTGCCTCCTGTCCTAATATGATTGATGCTTCAATTTCTTGTTATATAGTGCTCCTTTTATTAGTCTCTTCAGAGATTATTTTAGCTCTTTGGGTTGATCTAGCTCCTGTTTTTTGGTATTGGTCTGCGGATTTTATAAGAGGAACGTCCCTTCCCCCAAAGAGATCGAAAGGAACCTTGGTTGAAAGGTATGATTTTGATTTAATGTATCTACTGTGTGGATTTATAGGCCTATTCATGAAAGAAATCAAAAACAAAAGAAAAAGATACCATTTGGTTTCTAGGTCTATTCATGAAAGTAAACAAAAACAAAAAGAAAAACTACTATTGGGTTTGGGGGAACCTGCTATAGCAGATGCGCAGGTTCTTACCTCTCGTCTTAAAGTTCCCCCACCACCAAACTAATGCTAAGGTATAGAAATGATCTAATTCCTAACTACTTCTTACCTTGAGACAACTCCCTGGCAATGGTGCCAAAAATGATGGGTGTTCTATATGCACTAAAAAGACACTAAAACCCCTTAATTAAATTGTCAACCCAGGGTAAGTAAAATTAGAGTTGTAGCAAAATATATGCCAAAAGTAGAAGGGTTGGTAGGAGTACAGTCTAACTAATGAAGGTAGATATCTAAGGCTAATCTACTCAAGCAAAGCTATCTAATGAGCAAACCCTACTAAGAAAATTGAAACTAGGTAACCTTAGTACTTTTGGGCCAAGGATCAATGGATAGTCCTAAGAAAAGAAAGTCAAAAACCCTATTCAAAGCAAACTAGTTCAACAATAATCAAAGGCAAACTACTAAGCATAAGAATGAGCAACTAACAAAAAAAACTATTTTAACTTGCCAACCTACATTCAATGAGAAACTACCCTATGAAAGAAAATAAATAAACAGGCAAGAAAAGACACCTAACTAACCTACTAAAGAAAATAAACAAGTAAGCAAAGACAATTATCTAACCTACTAAAGCAAATAGACAAGTAAGCAAAGACAACTAACTAACCTACTAAAGCAAATAGACAAGTAAGCAAAGACAACTAACTACTGCAAGCAATCAAATTAAAACTTCTCATTGAACAACTATCTAGCCTAAGAGGCAAGTGGACAAAATGCTTAATTCAAAACTATTTCTAATGCATGAAAGGAAATCTATTTTATTGAAAGCAAGAAGAGCTAGCAACTAATGCTTAATCTATGATAATCAAACTATTGTCTAGTCTATCAAAGCAAAGACTATCTATCCTACAGCAACAATAAAATTTTATTCTAATCTATGAAAGCAAGAAACTATATCTATGAAAGAAGGAAAACTATTTATTTTAATCTATGAAAGCAAGAAACTATTTCTTAATCTATGAAAACAGGAAAAATATCTTTTAACCTATGACAATTCAAATATAATGTTGGTGGTTGTGTGAATGTCTTCAGTGTCGGATGATATCTCGATGGCACTTGACAACAAAGGACAATTTCAGTGGTATAATCTCAACACTAATCTCAATGGAAAAGTGAAAGGTATGGATTAAACAATCCAATGAGAGTTTAGCCATAACAAAACAATGTTAAATACCCTGCATATTCATATATAAACCATCAACAACATAACGAGATCATCATTATACTTCTATACTACATAAGCAAAACTAGATTCAACCATTAACTAAGAAATATAACTACAATTTAATTCTAGGAAAGGAAATTACGTAAAATGAAACTATGTTATGTCTATTCTAACAATTCAAACTGCAATAAAGAAATGATTAAAAACAGAAATTAAACTATGATATTGAAAAGTAAACTAACAATCTACATTAACCAACAACTAATTAAACGAGATCTATCTAAAACTGAAATAAGCAAGTTATAATTAAAAACTGGAATTAATTCTATCCATCCATCAAATCCTTGTCGAAGAGAACCCAAATTAAAACTCTGTTCTATTCTAATTAAAATTTTGTTTTAAACTTGACTAAAAAATCATAAAAGAAAGCATAATCTAACATGTAATTGCACACGGGGTTAATATAGAGACTTGCAAGTCTGTTCCTAATCTACAAGATCAATGCATGCTAACACATCTCATCATTCTAACCTGCAAAAGAGAATCACAACAATTAAACTACAACAAACTAATTAACACAATAAAAAATACATGTACAGAATATAAAGAGAACAATTAAATTATGAAATGCATAAACAAACACAAAGACAGTTACCAGACGGTTGTTGGTCCCCCCAAAAATTCATGGTCACTTCCTAAAAGTACACCACGCGCTCAACAAAACAAATTCACCATAAAAACTGAAAAACGCAGTTCTGGCATAATCTGGCAATGTAAAAACTTAAAACAAAGTAAAATCATTTTTTTGTCTATCACACTGATAATTCTAATGCTTATGCTACTTCACAATCGTCTGACCACCTCAGTGGTATTTATAACGTTTACAGACCAAGTGGTCGACCACAGGAGGGTCGAACCACTTCTAATTTCAGCAAATTACAATAAATGATGCTCTAACTGATAAAATAGAGCGAGCCAATAATCACCCTCTTGAGCAATTGAAACCGAGTTTTCAGGAGCTCAGTAGCTGGAGGGGGCAAGCATGAACAAAACCCACGTGCCCGATTTTCCCATCACTGGATGCCAATACCATAACCACCAAGTCGCCCTACGTTTTTGTGTAATACGTAGTGTTGGACAGAGTGTCGGATCAAGTGTCAGAACGAGTACTGGAAGGAGTGCCAGAAGCAGAAACGTGTTGCGTTTTTCCCTGTAACACCAGAAAAACGTGAATTAGATCTTGGTAATCATAAAGCATGGTGAATTATACGTAATACAATCATTAAACATGAATCATATGTACCTTATGTCGATCATACCATTTTATCATAAAATTCTTCAAAAAGCTCCTTTAAAATATGAAAAATGCATATGTACAAGCGGAAAAAGTGTATAATAACCGTCCTAAAGTGATCATATCTGGGGCCCAACAAACACCCTATAGAATGAGTACACCAGAGTTGGTTGAGCTCAAACTAAAGCTAAAGGAAATGATGGACAAAGGCTACATTCAGCCTAGTGTATCTCCATGAGGATCACCAGCCTTGTTTTTGAAAAAGAAGGATGGAACACTTAGGTTGTGCATAGATTATAAGAAACTCAATAAGATTACCATAAAGAATAAGTATCCCTTGCCAAGGATCGATGACTTGTTTGACCAATTAAGGGGTGCTACGATTTTCTCAAAGATTGACTTGAGGTCTGGATACCATCAAGTCAGAATTAAAGATCAAGACATCTAGAAAACAACCTTTAGGACAAGATATGGTCACTATGAATTTGTGGTAGTGCCATTTGGGCTAACCAATGCACCAACCACTTTTATGTGCTTAATGAATAAATTAATAAGTAAATTCTTAGACATATTTGTATTGGTTTTCATTAATGATATACTAATATATTACAAGGATAGGGAATAGAATGAAGAATATCTCAATATAGTACTTAAAGTACTAAGAGAACATCAACTCTATGTTAAGTTTATTAAGTGTGACTTTTTCCATAAACAAGTACATTACTTAGGCCATGTTATTTTTGAAGAAGGAGTGGCAGTTGATCCTGAAAACATCAAAGGCATTATGGATTGGCCTACCCCAAAGGATGTATCTGATATCAGATCCTTTATGGGCCTAGTGGGATACTATAGGAGGTTCATAAAGGGATTTTCCAAGATTAGTTGCCCAATCACCTCCCTTCGGAAAAAGGGAGTTAAATTATTTTGGACATTAGAATGTGAAGAGAGATTCCAAGAGTTGAAACACCTTCTAACCAATGCACATGTGTTGAAGATTGCATACCCAAACAAGGACTTCCTTGTGTGTAAAGATGCCTGGAAGGAAGGAATCGGAGGAGTCCTTATTCAAGAAGGACATGTAATTTGCTAAGAATCTAGAAAATTGAATGAGCATGAAATCAGTTATGTGACCCATGATCTAGAATTGGTTTCCATAGTACATGCTTTAAAAATGTGGAGGCATTACCTCCTAGGTAGGATATTTGTGCTTATGATAGACCATAGTGGGTTGAGGTACTTGTTTGATCAACCAAAACTTAAGTCTAGACAATATAGATGGATGGCTATCCTTAGTGAGTTTTATTTTGAAATCAAACATATCAAAGAAAAAGAAAATAGGGTGGTTGATTTCCTTAGACAAAGCATGAAAGTGATTCACTTGCCAGTTGTAAACACCTATGAAACGGATGTCAGGGAGAGAGTAAAAAGTGCACAAGAAACAGATGCATTTTTCGAGACTGTAAAATCATACTTAGAACAATATCCCACAGGGTTGAAGTACGAAGGTAGGTTGTATATTCTGAACTGTGATGATTTGAAGAGGTTCATGATGGATGAACTACAAAACATACCATATATTGGTCATCATGGTTATCAGAATATGATCGCAGCCACTAGGAAACTATTCTACTGTCTCGGATTGAAGAGGGGCATAGCTAATTACTTGTATAAATGTCTAGAACATCAATAGGTTAAGTCATAGAACCGGCATCCAACAGGGTTGTTGCAGCCCCTACCAATCCCAGAATGGAAATGGGAAACTATCTCCATGGATTTCATCACAGGATTACCGAAATCAGCCAAACAAAATGATGTCATCATGGTATTTGTGGACAAATTGAGAAAGGTTGCTCACTTCATTCCTGTCAATTCAACTTGAAAGGCAATAGATATTGCCAGTATTTTCATGAAATAAATATTTAGGCTGCATAGAATGACTAAGGAGATCATATCTGATAGAGATAAGAAATTTACATCAAGCTTTTGGAAATCCTTTTTTGTTGGTTTTGAAACTAAATTGCTATTTAGTACAGCCTATCACCCTCAAACGGATGGACAAATAGAGAGGGTAAACCAAGTGTTAGAGTACATGTTAAGGATGCATGTAATGCATCAGCCTAAGAAGTGGTAAGACTACCTACCACTGGTAGAGTTTTCCTACAACAATGGTTATCAAGAGTTATTGAAGATGATCCCTTTTGAGGCCCTCTATGGTAGACAATGCAATATTCCAATCAGTTGGGATAACCCAATATAAAGAATTACAATCGGGCTAGATATGCTAAAAGAAATGGAACAACAAGTAATTTAGATAAAATAGAATCTGAAAGTGGCTCAAGATAGACAAAAAATCCATGCATTCAGAAAGAGGACTCCTAGAGAATTCAAAATAGGGGATCATGTGTATATTCGAGTTAGACCCAGGAAAATATCCTTGAGAATGGGAGCTTGTGCCAAGCTGGCACCTCGGTACTATGGACCCTTTGAAATTTTGGATAGAGTGAGACCTATGGCATATAGATTAGCGCTTCCTCCTAAAGTGAAGGGACATAATGTTTTCCATGTTTAATGATTGAAGAAATATGTACATGATTCTAATCATATAATTGACTGGTTTTTTATCCAGGTGGAACCAAAGGGAGAATTCCTTCCAAAACCACAATGCATAATAGACAAGAAGGAAATCCCACTCAGGAATAGAACCATTGCACAGGTCAAGGTGCAGTGGAAACACTTTTGTCCAGTTGAAGCTACATGGGAAATGGAGGATGCAACCAAATAATAATATCCATTTTTGTTTACTTCTGTACATACAGAGCACATAGGAAGGTAGAAAATCGAGGATTATGTTCCTTTAAGGGGGAGGGGATTGTAATACCCTTGTTTCCCTCATTTGTAAATATAACTATAATTGGTCAAAAGACTATGGCAAACTAGATATGTGTGAATGCTTGATTTAAGGAACCTTTTGTTATGAAAGGTCAATGTATATATTTTATGTTATTAATAGAAAATGGACAGTGTTTCATAATTGATGAAAGGGGGGTTTTCCAAGATAGACCATGATGTTATGAGAGAGATGGTAAGGGAAACCAGAAATGGTTGAGATGATCCAAACCAGTACCTTACTAGATTTAATGATTCAGACCCAGAATAGTCGTCTGACCTAGAAATGAATTACCATTCAGACTGGTAGTTGGAAGAGTCCTCCCTAAGAGTTAATGAGGAGATGGGGAAGAGTACCCATCTACAAGACTTCCATACCTTACCACGAGCTAGGGATTCGGTCCCATGCAACCTTTCTAAGGAAGGAAAGAAAAGAGGTAATTCATGGGCAGAGGCAGATCTACAAGGAGGCAAAGTAGAAATACCAATCTCGAAAAGAGTGTAACACCCTGTTTCCCCCAGTCTGTAAACATAACTATATGGGCTGAGCAACTATGGAAAACTTAAAAGTGTGAAAGTTTAATTTGATGGACTTTGTGCAGAAGGTCGATGAATGTAAATTTCGATTATTTTAATAAAAAATGGTTACATGTTGCATGACTGCTGAAAGAGGGGATGTGCTAAGAGAGAGACCATGAAATGTTGTGAAAGGTGGTGGAGGGGACCAAGAACGGTTGCGTTAACCTCCACCAAACCAGTACCATGTTGGAATTAATTTTCTCATATCAGAACAACCCTCTGACCAGGAATGAATTCCCGTCAGGCTGGTAGGTGGGAAGGCCTTCTCAAGAGTTAATGAGGGATGGGTCAGACTACCCATCGCTAAGGCTTTTGGACCTAAAAATGAACTAGGGGATTCAAGCCACATGCAATCTTTCCAAGGGAGGCAATAAATGAAGCATGGTGGATGGTGGGTCTGAGGAAGGACTGAAGGAGGAACAGTGAGTTCTAATCATGGAAATTAGAGATTGAACCAGGAGAAGGAGAGTAACCTTCATCTTGATCTATTTTCTGTATTGGGAGAAGGAGAGTAACCTTTGTCCCCAACTTTCATTGAGCTGGAAGTAAGAGATTGAATCTCAAAGCATCATGGCTTAATCTCGGGGGTGGCCAGTGATAAATCCATTGGGAGTGACTGAGCCTATGGTTGGGTGGAAATGAGTACTTCCCTTTCAGCCAGTGTTTTCTTATCTTATGTTTTTGAATTGCAAATAATGGATGCATGTGAGTATTTACATGTCTGTTAAGGTTTCTTTCTCTGTATTAAATGATTAAGTTATGAATATGCGTTCATTTCATTGAAAGCCTATAATACTGCTTGAATTTCCATGTGCCCCAGTTTAATCACTCGAAGGTGCTTTCCCCAGGGAATTTCATCACCGTCCTAGAGTCAAGTGAGTACTTCCATGAATGTTGAGGTTGAATCCTGCAATCCCTGTGAGGATGGAGTCTATTACGCTCATGAGAGGTAATGCAAATATGCACAGGCTCTCTACGAGGTAAGTAGAAACCCAGAACCACTTAATTCCTAGACTTGATGAAGGAGCAGAATAGTTGTGTTGAAGATCCCTCTATGTGTTAAGTCCAAGAGAAAGAGCGTAACAGTCTTAAATCCTTCATAACTGATGGAGCTTAGGAGGGATAGAGAGAAATTCAAGTATTGAAAGGCCATATCCTTTCGTTTGAAATTTGAACGGACGATATCCATTCGAAAAGATCTGAGGTCTATCACAGCCGTTAGATTTGAGGAAAGAACACGGGAATTAGCGCCTCGACTTCTTCAGCCTTCATAGGTCCAATGAATGTTGGTAATCATCATGAAAGGGAAGGATCCTTTGTATTCTGAAACCCGAAATCATTATGTGATCTGGGTCTTAGATCTAAGGATCTATCGAGAGCCACCTGGATTGTCAGATCAGTGATTTTGGAGTTCGCACGACGGGAGAATCGCGCGTTGGTGCGACTAAACCTATGAAATCTGAAATTGTGATGTGATTTGGGTTGTAGATCCAAAGATCTATCGAGACCCACCTAGACTGTCAGATCAGAGTCTAGACGACAAGGAACAATCCTAGAGGAGATCAGATCTCAGCGGTTAGTTTTGAGCACGTGGACCAACAGTCATTGGATCTAGAGGAAAGCGCACGAGAATTAACCTTTTTGGAGTTGCACAAGAGAGCGAACTCGTGAAGTCCCATTTCATGAAAGGATCCTATCCATCCATTGAGAAGGCATGCTTGACGAGGAGATATTGGCATTTCTGATATTAGGAGAAGAGAGTTGAGTGACCCTCTAACTTCACTAGTTTCAATACACAAAATCCCGATGCAATCAGGATCGTCAGATCATGGAAGAATCGAGACCGTTTATCTGTGGCGAGGGGATATCAGAAGCTCAGGAGGAAGAATGACCGTTATCATTGGATCATAGTGGAAAGATACCAACAGTCGTCAAAACAAAAGGAAGTGCACAAGCCTTACCATTTTGCGTACAGATGAGAAAGAATCTATCAGGGTTTGAAACTTGAGATTCCCGAAGTTCGAAGCTCTGGAACGTCGAAGAGGAATCTCAAGCATTCGATCACCCGAATAGACTTGAGACGTCCAATCATCTGAATTTAACCTCAAACGTTGGATTGGTCAAGTGAGCATGAGCCGTCAGATATCACAAGTTCATAAGGAGGTGAGTTTGAAACTTGAGACTCCCGAAGGCTGAATAGCCGAAGGACCGTGAGTCGTTGATCTTTGAGGATACACTTGTCAATAGATCTTGAACTCCATGGAAAATATGAAGTGGTTTTTTAGTTGAGAACTGATATCGCCAGAGCATGGAGACCCAAATTCCTAGAAAAAGATCTGGACCATGAGATCTAAGGGAGACGTGGCACAAATTCGTGAACTCCGGTAAAGTCCCGAAGTGATTTATAGCCGTCAGATTTAAGAGGAACATGGCATAGATCCATAAAATCCAAGTAAAGTCCCAAATTAATCCTCAATCATTGGATCAGGAGGACATGCATCGGTTGATCTTAGACTCCGAGTAAAATCCATTAGGGAAAAGATGTTTGAGATTTGAGATCTCAGAATCCCGGAGACCCGTAGGAGATCTCAACCATCGATCGAGAAGCGAGTCATAGGTTCGTTGATCTGAGTGAAAGGTAAAATATATGAAGGGGGGAGTAGAACCATTGATTGAGTAGGATAGGTGTATGTGGATCGTCAACTCCGAGGGATTAACGTGCAGAAGGAAGCTAGGTTTGAGATTTCAAATTCACAGATTCTGGAATTGCGAAGAGATATCGACCATTGATTCAGAGGGAGAAGAGTTGGTCCATAGATCTAAGGCACAGTTATGAATCATCGATTTAGTCGTTATTGTCAACATCGTGAGATTGACGATCTCGTAGCATTGCGAGGATAGGAGTTGCGAGGAGTTTAAGATATCGAAGGCAAGTCATAATTCAAACTGTGGTTTTGTCAAGAGGATATGTGGAGGTTGTAGTAGCATTGAGGGCCCTGTTGTAACAGATATTGAAAATTTCCAAACCTAGACACTTTCGCCCAAATTTCTCAGCTATCCACCGAAGGCCAAGTAACAAGACAACGCACACAAAAATCCAAAGACAGAATCCATGAGAAGACTCGGAAGAAGTGTGCTACATGCCCAAAAATTGCATGAATAGCATTAGTCGAGCTCTATTTCAGAGACTCGGCCGACTTAGTGTTTTAAATGAATGAGCTTCTCCTCTTTTACTCTGAAATCCTGAAAGTCGATACTTTGGTCCAATACATGAGTCACTAAAGCCAAGCGCAAGTGCACAGTCATTTCACTCTATAGATCTCATTGATGAGCTGTGTAACCATTTTAAAGACTTAAATCCACAGTATACTCACGCGGGAGGGTTTGGAGGAGTTATTGTGAACAATCATGTTTTGATTCATGTTCCCTTTGGAACTCTGGATGGAGATTTGACAATCTTTATTGGTGATTGGTATACAAGGAGTCACAAAGATCTGCGAGCAACCCTTGATGTTGGCAAGGACCTTGGAATCCCTGATGGAGTGCTCTTTAATGGGAAAGGGATCTATCGTTACAATAATTCGGTCCCCAGTGATATTGAGTGTGAGACATTCAATGTTCATCCTGGGAAAACCTATCGCATCAGGGTACACAATGTCAGGATTTCAACTTCTTTGAACTTCATAATCCAGAATCATAATATGTTGCTTATGGAGACAGAAGGGTCCTATGCATCACAACAAAATTACACGAACTTGGATATTCATGTTGGTCAGTCTTACTCATTCCTAATAACAATGGACCAGAATGCAAGCAGTGATTATTACATGGTGGCAAGTGCTCGCTTTGTTAATACCACTATTTGGTCCAATGTCACGAGTGTGGCGATACTGCATTATTCCAATTCTAAAGGTAAGGCAAAAAGGGCCTCTTCCAGATGGTCCAGATGATTACTATGACAAGTACATCTCTATGAACCAGGCAAGATCTATCAGGTGGAATGTATTTGTCGGGGCTGCTAGGCCTAATCCACAAGGGTCTTTCAAATATGGACAGATTAATGTCACTCAGGTCTTTGTGTTGAAAAACAAGCCACCAAAGTTGATCAATGGGAAACGGTGTTTCACTTTGAATGGGATCTCTTACCAAGCTCCTGCAACTCCACTTAAGCTTACTAATCATTATAATCTAATCAGAGTCTTCAAACTTGATTTCCCGAATGCACCAATGAATAGGCCACTAAAGCTTGATACCTCGATAATTAATGGCACCTGTTAACGACAAAAAATGCATTGTCATTTTCGCAAGAATGATGCCTAATATTGTAACGAAAATTTTTCCAGATTCCCTAACCCCAAATCCAAATCTGATTGCACCGTTGGAAATCTTATGATCTGTAGATGAAAATCGACTATTTAAACATGCAAAACGGACTTTCCATGACTGAGAAACTTGATTTTGAAAATCTGCCCGCTTTCAACAGCGCAGAAGGCCGAATTTTTTGACTAGTTAGCTGTGGAAAGTGGCGCCTTTCAGCAGCTAAGGAGCAGATTTTCGGGTGAGTTAGCTGTTGAAAGCTTGTCATGGCCAGAATAGCCAAATTTTCGCCCAAATCAAGAATTTTTGGGTTTGGATGGTTTGAATCCTTCTTCAAAAAGTTGGTTATGAATTATCAAATCAAAATTTGAAGGCCATTTTTGGAGATGAAAGTCAAAAGGGCATTTTTTGACTAGATTTAGTGATTTTCAAGGGAAAAATGATAGGGATTTTTGGCACACATCATCAAATTCGAATTCCACTTTCAAAGGAGCAGATCAAAGAGCCTTGGAAGGCTAGGATACACTTCATCAACTTTCAACCAATGTTTGAAGACCAAAAGATAGAGGTTGACCTCATCTTGAGGATCTCTCCTTATCTTTTGTGAATTAGTTTTGACTTTCTATTTTTAGAATATCAGATCCATTGTTTTAGGATCTGAAACTGATTGTAAGAGGCTATAAAGCCAAAGACATTTGAAGCACTAGAGGTTAGATTTTGGAGTACTATGATGCTGCCTCTGTAACACACAGACTTATTCTTATTTTATAAAAAACTGCAAGCTTCTTTCAGTTCTGTGTCATATTTTCTCTTCTTTTCTTTCATAGCTTATGAGTGGAATTCCCTTTGTTGAAACTCATTCAATTTGCAGTGACTGTCATCTCATTGATTTAATTGTTTTAGTTGATTATCATAAGCTATTTTCGGTTGTTAGACCCATTGTGTTTGTTGGTATGAAACATAATCTGGTTCAATAGTTGTATTCCTTCCCCTATTTAATCAAACTTATCTGACCACGGTGCTAGAAAGCCTTGTGAGATTTTGTATCTCTAGACAGTCTTGAAACGCAGTCCAGCCTCTAGTTATTCACCTTGATCCACAACCAATTTCAATTATTAAGAAAATTTCTTCAAAAAGAGTTAGTTACCAGGCATCTCCAACTTACAGCCTAGGAGAGTTTCCTGGAGAGATAACAAATTGGCGCCATTGCCGGGGAGAGGAGATCGAAGATCAGCTTCCCTGGGAGATGACATAGATCCATCTTTGATGATAGACAAAGCCTGGACATCATTTGGTTGTAATCATCTATCTGGCGACTCCATGAGGACGAATTCAGTGGCGACTCCATTGTTCAGAATTCTGTT
>JASDQU010750416.1:8306-34154 GCA_032191745.1 Picea mariana
ATCTCAAAGGTTTTCCCAACCATAATAAAGTTGGAGAGTGTAGGCATAGTATATGCAGATAAGTGGCATGAGCAAGAGGAACTTGGACTCAGGTGACAAAGGTGCTGGAAACAACTATGAGGTATCACATTTATTTGCTTTTCATGATTAATATATTTATGATTGTCTCTCTTTTTTTCCTCCCCCAAATCATATTGCAATGTGTTCAATATTTTTCTTTCAGTTCATGGTTCGAGGTTGAACTAATTTCTTATAATATTTAGGAATTAGTTTATTATAAATTCATGTTATCATTTGTTATATTTATCATGATTTATATCAATATTCCTATGTTGGTTTGAGAAAGGTTGGTTGTTCATATTGTGTGTGAGTTTGAAGAATGTATTGGAATCTCAAGAAGCATTAAAAATTACATACAAGGAACATAAAGAGGATTATTTGTGTAATCATAAGTTTTCTTCCTTTCTCCCCTTCTTACTAGTTACATTTAGAACCAACTGATTCTGGAGAGAAGTTAGTTATTTTCCCTTTGATCCATCAATGATTCACCCTAAGTCATTGGGGATTCCCCCTGAATCACTCTCCTTCTATAAGGAAGTCACACAAATATAGTGGATTTTGTCAACACAGGAAAATGGCCTTCGTCAAATCACATTATCACTAGGTGAAAGCACCTATTTAGTCTTTCTCCTTTGAGGCGATACATTCAATTTGTGGCACCATTTGTCGTAAATTGTTTTTTTATGAGTTTAATTGAAATGCATTTAATACAGAATGCAGGAATGAAGAATGAAATGCAACTAAATAAATCTTATTTAAAGGAGAAAAGAACAAGATTCAAAAATGGAATTGATAATAATGAAAATAGTCTCTTTTACCATCATAAATGAACCCAAATAAGATCCTCCCAACTCCCACTTGAAGTGAAATGAACCATTTGCTAATAACACTTGTTTGCCAGAAAAATAGCTAGTAACCATGATAAAATGAAACATTATTGGACACATGAAAATAGGTAGAATAGTCCACCAACTAAAACATATGCATATTCAAATATCTTGAGCTACTGATAATAGTTTCCAATCACCAAGAATCTCCCTGCTTCATATTATATGTTAGCAAGCATAAGATAAGTGAGAATAAACACTAAAACACAAGAAGACTCATATATGTTAGAATGATCACACTCACAAGCACCAAGAGAACCAAACAAGAAGAGAATAGTCCCAAGACCAAAGATGGCACTGGAAGAGTATAAAAACACTAGCTAACAATGGTCTCTTTATTATCATATGAAAGATAGCTTAGGATGCCAAAAAGAGGACACTTTTCTTGAAGGAAATGGTTCTATTTGTAATTTTATCTTGGGGATATTTTCCATCTAAATTCCATTACTCTTCACCTACCATTAAATATTTCATCTCCCTTAGGATTTCCAACTTCTATATTTTTGATTATTTACCTCAAAATTATAGTTTAATTATTAATCAATATCATCAAACTTGAAGTATAATTATTGAGTTAGGTGAAAGTTTTGGTACAAAATTTTCATGTAGGAATGAAAAAATTCCCACTTTGGGTCTACATATCGCTAGCCTAAGTTCTACATTAACTCTTTTATTACAAAACTCAATAAGTACACCATTAAGAAATCATCAATGAATATTTCATAAATGTCTTGGATATCATTGACAATGACCTTCTTTGTTTTGATACTTTGGACAAATTTCTTTCTAAATTTCAATCAAAAGAGATGTCTCCTTCCTCATTATGATGATGGAGGGGAATTAACATATTTATCATGGATGTTGTGTTTAACAATGCATTGAATTTTTTTTTTGACAATTCATTTGAAATCCCATTCATTCTAATGATTAATTTAATCTATATTCTTTAAACACTTTATTCTTCAAAATCCATATGTGCAAAAAGTTTGTCCACTTTGAACTGGTCAAAGGCATGCATATCATGGGTGGGAATTGGAATGTATTGTTCTTTCCATTGGATTCATTGCATAATTGATACAATTGTTGGTTTCAATACAAAATGATATGAATCAAGTTATAAAGAAAGTTTTTCACTGTGAGAGAAAACAACTATCTCATATTATTTGATCATAAGAGAGAGTTTAAGCTAATTCTTCTTCTTACTGTTTTTTAGAGTCCAAGACTTCATACATGATAGTTTTTTTTTATTATCTATTAATCCATAAATTTATATATGCAAACTAATGAGTGTGTTAGGGATTGGGTGTAACCTGATATGAAGCAAATAAACAAAACTACAAAAAATTGAAGAGGAATAAGTTTCAAATATGACAGGTGGTGTCCAAAGACACTATTATATAACTTAAGCACATGGAATTATGATAATATCATCACAATGAATATTGAACATTCACACCATGTCCAACATTGACATCTAAAATCACTGATAATGACCAATCGGGTATGCTATTTATAGCTTCAATATCTAACCAACTTCCTTGGAATCTGGAAGATCTTGTCCACATATAACCATCGATTGTTATAGTTGATTCTATCAAATTTGCGTTGTCTATAAATCTTGACAAGGATGATCAACCTAACCATCCATGCATCCATATCGTAGTTGATTACTCAGTTGGTTGATTCACCAATCGACTATCTTCAACTGCTTGTCAACTATCCAACCAACATGCTTGTTGACTACATGACCGATTGATGTAGATATCTGGTCGATTGCTTGACTGACTGTTTCCAAATGTTGGTCGACCACCCGACTGGTTGATTCCAAGAGAATTGTGATGAACCATCAGAGTCTGAGGTTCCAACACCTCCCCACCAACACATGAATCTAGAGATTCATAAGGTGAAATTAAGTCACTAGGACACCCCACCATAATTGCATCTTCTCGAAGCCCAAGAATTGTATGAAACTTTATGAACTTATCTTTAGATAATGAATTAATAATATATCAACTACTTGATCATATGTTCTACAATATACAAGAGAGACAACATTATCATGAACCAAATGTCTCAAATAGTGAGCATGGATCTCAACATGGTTCATCTTACTCTGAGAAATAGGGTTGTCAACAACTTGAATGACACTCTAATCGTTGCGATATATTGTAGTCAATGTTTGTACATGAAATCCAAGTTCACCCAGAAGTTGGAGAATCCATGCTGCCTATGTACCTGCATGAACAATGTCATGATATCATGATTTTGTAGCTGACAAAGAGACTACCTTTTGTTTCTTGCATGACCAAACCAACAGTCTAGTGCTAAATCGAAACACATATCTAAAAGTGGACTTTCAATCGTCACTGTCTCCTACCTAGTCAAAGTTGGTGAAGCCCATCAATGAATCTGAACTTCGACAATACTTGATACCAATATGAGTGGTACCCTTGATATGGGGAACAATACTTTTGATTGCTTTCCAGTGGCTTTCTCTATGATCCTACATAAAATGAGAAACCAAACTAACAATAAAGGAAATGTCAAGTCGACTGTGAGTAAGATAAATGAGATTTCCGACCAGATGTTGATAGAGTGTAGCATTGATTTTGGGAGTTTGACAAGTTTTTCTTAGATTGACTCCATATTGAAAAGGAGTAGCACATGGATTAATGTTTTCCATCTTAAAACATGTCAAAATATCCATTACATATTTTGATTAAGAAATGAAAAAACCATTATATATTGGTAATACTTGAAGACTCAAAAAATAATGCAAAATACCAAGATCTGTCATGTCAAAGGAGTCGACAAGTTGTTTCTTCAATCTAAGAATGAGATGAGTGTTATTTCCAATTATGACAACATTATCAACATATAAAACAATAATCAAAGTTTTTCCATGAGTATGGAGTACATATAAGTTGTGATAAGATTCCCAACGTTTTAAACCAAGTCAAAGAAAGAAACTGTCGATCTTAGCATACCAAACTATGGAAGCTTGCTTCAAACCATAAAGAGACTTCTGAATTCGAAAAACTAGGTTATAATTTGTCACAATACCAAGAGGATTTTCCACAATATATCTTCAGATAGATCTCCATGAAGAAAATCACTCTTCACATCCATATGATGGATTTTCCATCCAAATTGAGCAGCAGGGGAAAAAATAAGACGAATAGAGGTAATATTCACAACATAAGGAATATTTATCAGTGTAGTTGATTCCTTCTTGATGAGAAAATCCATTTGCAACCAACTGAGATTTAATTCATCCAACAACACCTTTAGAGGTAAATTTGGTCTTATAGACCCATTGACACTTCACAATTTTCTTCCCTTGAGGTCGAGGAACTAAATCCCAAGTGTGATTCTTTAACAGAGAATCCATTTATGTCTGCATATCCTACTCCCTTTCAGATTGTCCTTGTGCATCAGAGTAGGTAACAAGATCATAAAGCAATGATGACATGCTTCTTTTGACTGCGAGTTTGTCATCTTGAGGATACATCATCGACATTAGAACCAATAAATTCAATTTTTTTGGCATCCCATCTGGGTAGACAAGAAAGGGGTGAAATTTGGTTCACTATAGAAGTTCGATCAAAAGTCGAAATAGTTTCAATCGATAGAGATGGTGGACTAGTCGAAACAAAAATTGATTGACCAGTCAACTCGAAGGTTGAGGGTCTAGTCAAAACAAGAACATAGTTTGATTGTCCATTCAAAGTACTATAAAATGGAATAGTATGACCAGATTTAGAAACAACATTAAAGTAATCATCTTGTAACAATCCAAAGGAGACATTCAACAAATTGATTCTAGAAGACTTCTTATCAAACCATACATTCCTTCTGATAATGATTTTCCATTTGACAGGGTCAAACAATTGATAAGATTTAGAACCTTCAGAGTATCCTATCATGATGCAAGCATGGCTCTTGAAATCCAATTTATTTATGAAATTGTAAGAAATATGATCCCAGACAACACATCCAAACACATGGAGGTGGCTGATGGAGGGATTCCCTCCACACCATCATTTAACCAGATTCACCAAAGGAATAACTCGAGTCAAGATGCGATTGAGCAGATAGTTTTCATAATAGATAGCTTCATCCCAAAAGTGAGGAGGAAAATATTTGTCCTGCAAAATAAATCTATCCATTTCCACTAACGTCCGATTATAACATTCTGCAACACCATTATGCTAAGGGGTATGAGGAAATTAACACTGCCATTTAATACTAGATCAAACCAGGCATTATTGAAATGGTTGATTCACATACTCACCACCATTGTTTAATCTCAAGCACTTGATGGGTCGACCACATTTCTTTTCAACAAAGGCCCTGAACTATTTGAACTTTTCAAAGACAATATTCTTGTTCTTAAGAAAATAAACCAAAGTGAAATGAGATAGATCATCAATGAAAGTCAAGATATACCTTGTACCTWCTAAGGAAGATAGATTGGTGCAATARAGATCACTATGAACTAGCTCCAAGAGGCTCTATTCTCACCATGCTTTTCCATATTTAAAGTGTGCTTGATGATGCTTTCCAGGCACACATCCTTTATAGAATCCATTAGGGGGATAAAGTTTAGGTAAACCAACAACCATATTCTAAGTTTTCATCGGGTGTAGACTTCAAAAATTTAGGTGTCTGGTTCGTTCATGCCAATTTGACTTTGTTCATTTGTGTGAGAAACAAGAGCAGTCAATTCAGAGTCGGGTCGAGAAAACCTATAGTGACAATTGACTGAAATTTCTTCAAATCTTGAACAAAGAACTAATATGGCCAAAACTACACAATCTTACTTGTCCGTGTTAACTGATAAATCAACAACATATTGGCATTGAGGTTTGATACATGATAGACTTTGACAATTCTCCCATGTCGACGAGAAAAATCACCCTGACCAACAATGTCGAGAGAAAAATCATCAACAACATAGATCTATCTCTTTGTAAGGCTCCAAATGTATTATATAAATCATAAACATAAATATTACGACAATACCAACAAAACATCAAAATACAAAGAATAATAACACCAACAATGATACCTTTATTGATAGAAAACCAAGTTCACTTACCTCTTCAAGGGGGAAACCTCCAATAGAGCAGAGCTCTATTAAAATAATTCTCAAGACAAAAAAATTCCATGCTTTCTACTCTTGTTTATACAAATTCTATCTTCTAAATAACATTCTAGAGGAATATATTTCTAGAAGAAAAATATTCTCTTAAGTATTCTTACATTAGATTTGTTCACATTATTATATAGGCCTTATTTACTAATGTCGATCTTTATTACATAGAAAAAATATTATTCTACCTACATGAGGGGTCAGGGAGGTTAGGTCCCTAAAATTCCCTACCCTTTGAAGAACAACCTTGTTCTAAAGGCTTGAAATGGGGAAACTGTTGCAAAATGGTAGTTGGCTCCCATGTGACATCTTATGGTGGTGTACCTTCCACTGAACTAAAAATTCCTTGATGGTGCACTGACAAAGATGATGCTCACGCTAGTTCAATACTTCATGTGGCAACAACTAAATTGATCCTTCTTCATCCAACTAAGAGAGAATGGTTTGAGTCTGACACTTAGTTCCAATCACTATGTTTAAGAACGGGACATGAAAAATAAGATGGAGCTTAGAGTGAGTGGGAAGAGATAACTGGTAGGCCACAAGCCCCGATAACTTAAGAATTGTATAAGGACCATAAAACTTGGGGGCAACAGTGTTCAAATTTAAGTGAAGTTTTTTTTATAAGTTTGCATACAAAGAAACACTTGGTCCCCTTCAACAAATTGACATTCTGAACGACCCTGGTCTACTTGTTGATGCACGTGATTTTGTTCCATGACCAAATTTTCTTTGAGGGTATAGAGAATGGCCATGAGAAATGTGAGAGTGTTTTTGACCTCCTGAATTTTGCAAACACCTCGCAAGTATGAGAGAACCACCGATGGATTTTTCCCATAGATCGCTTCAAATGGAGTCATGCAAATGGTAGTATGACAAGATGTGTTGTACCACCATTCAACTCAGGGTAATCATTGAGCCCACTGAATTCATTGGTCATACACAAAACACCACAAATATGTTTCCAAACACTTGTTGACANCACGCTAGTTCAATACTTCATGTGGCAACAACTAAATTGATCCTTCTTCATCCAACTAAGAGAGAATGGTTTGAGTCTGACACTTAGTTCCAATCACTATGTTTAAGAACGGGACATGAAAAATAAGATGGAGCTTAGAGTGACTGGGAAGAGATAACTGGTAGGCCACAAGCCCCGATAACTTAAGAATTGTATAAGGACCATAAAACTTGGGGGCAACAGTGTTCAAATTTAAGTGAAGTTTTCTTATAAGTTTGCATACAAAGAAACACTTGGTCCCCTTCAACAAATTGACATTCTGAACGACCCTGGTCTACTTGTTGATGCACGTGATTTTGTTCCATGACCAAATTTTCTTTGAGGGTATAGAGAATGGCCATGAGAAATGTGAGAGTGTTTTTGACCTCCTGAACCTTGCAAACACCTCGCAAGTATGAGAGAACCACCGATGGATTTTTCCCATAGATCGCTTCAAATGGAGTCATGCGAATGGTAGTATGACAAGATGTGTTGTACCACCATTCAACTCAGGGTAATCATTGAGCCCACTGAATTCATTGGTCATACACAAAACACCACAAATATGTTTCCAAACACTTGTTGACAACTTCAAATTTTCCATCACTATGGGGATGATATGCGGTGCTGAGATGCAATTGGGTTCCTTGGAGCCTGAAAAATTCTTGCGAAAAATTACTGGTGAAAGTTGGATCACGATCGAAGACAATAGAATGAGGCATGCTATGGAATTTGAATATATTATTCATAAAAATTTGAAGCACTATGGATGCAGTGAACAAGTGTTGAAGAGATAGAAATGAGCATATTTGTAAAAACAATCTACCACAACCACGATGAATGACTTATTTCCCAATTTAGGTAATCCAACAATGAAGTCCATATAAATATCCATTCAAATAGCAGGTGGAATTGGGAGTGTTTGGAGTGTGCTTGAAGGTTAGATTGTTTCACCCTTATTATGTTGATAGGTATCACATTCAATGACAAAGGTGTGGATGTCCTGTTTCAAAAAAATAACATTTGACCCGTTGATAGGTTTTTGTAAAGCCTGAATTCCCAGCCGTGGGTGAAGCATGAAGCTCAAAGAGTGAAATGGATTTAAGGTTCGACTATTTTCTTCAATATAGGTGAACTTTGTAGCAAATATATTCATTGTGCCAAGAGTATCCTGGAGAAGATTGAGAACCCTGTTGCAATTTTTGGATCAGGCTAGACAGTTTGGGGTCTTGCAACCATTCCTAGTCAATGACTTAAAGCCAATTTGCGACAATGAAAGAGAGGTAAAAGAGGGACCCTTTTTCTTCATATTTTCCTTGAAAGAGAATCAACAACCACATTTTATTTTCCCTTGTAAATTATCTCATAGTCATATAAAAATAGCTTGATCACCAATTTTTGTTACTTCGGGGATGAAATTATTTGTTGTAGAAAATACTTGAGGCTACAATGATCGATTTTAATTTGAAAGCATTGCCCCAATAGATAAGGACGCCAGAGATCCACTACACACAAAATAGTAAAAATTTCCTTTCCATAAGTTGATTGGCCCAAATTTCACTTCGAAAGTTGTTTTATAGTGAAAGCCAAAGGTCTTCCATCTTGCATGAGGACTACCCCAATTCCTTTCCCCGAAGCATCACATTCTAGAACAAAAGTCTTGGAAAAGTATGGTAGTGCCAGGATATGAGTTGTGGACATAGCATCTTTCAAGGCAAGGAAGGATTGATTAGCTATAGGAATCCAACTAAAAGCATTCTTTCTAAAAAGAGAAATGAGAGGGGCTACAATTTTTCCATAATTCTGAACAAACTTGCGATAATATTCCATTAAACCCAAGAAACCACGCAATATTTTAAGCATTTTAGGGCGAGGCCAATCCTTAATAGTTTAATTTTTGTTAGGATCCACCTGTACACCATCCTTGTTGACAATATGACCCAGGTACTCAACTTCACAGGCTCCAAAAGAAAATTTAGACTATTTGAGAAAAAGTTTGTGCTTAGATAGTAGATGTAGAACTTGATCCACATGGGAGAGATGAGATTTCCCAGTTTTACTATAGATGAGAATATCATCAAAGAAAACTAAGACAAAATGACGGAGAAAAAGGATGGAAGAAATGATTCATGAGACTTTGAAAAGTGGAGGGAGAATTACATAGGCCAAAGGGCGTGACCAAGAACTCATAGTGACCCTCATGAGTTCTAAATGCAGTCTTGGGAATGTCTTCCTCTTTCATACACATCTGGTGGTATCCATAATGGAGATCACTTTTGTAAAGTAATGGGCACCACTCAATTGATCCAAAAGTTCATCAATGATAGGAATGGGAAATTTGTATTTGATCTTTAGTTTGTTGAGGGCGGGGAAATTAGGGCACATGCACCAAGTTCCTTATTTCTTGAGTACCGTGACTACATGAGAAGAATAAGGTTTGGTACTAGGATGGATAACACCCGATTCTATCAAATATTGAATAATTTATCAATTTCATTTTTCTTGGAAAATGGATTATGGTAAGGGTGAACATTGGGAGGAAGACTACCCAGTACTAGAGGAATGGAATGATCATGGATGTCACAGGAAGGGGGAAGTTCATAGGGAGTGTTAAAAATAGCTTCGTGTTGGGAGAGGATATATTGGAGGTCAGGATGCATAGAGGGTGTCTCAACTTATTGAATGGAATGGAGTTGGGAAATAATTCCAGAATGACCTTTTTTGAGTATCTTTTGCATGTGGTGGGAATTGATGATATTAGGGGAGCTTGTTGTGATGCCTTGTAACTAATACTGCTATCCTTTCTATTGGAATTACATGGTTAAGTCATTGAAATCCATGGTGATGGGCTTGAGAGTGCGTAACCATTCAACACCAAGAAAATATCACAACCACCCATGTCAATAGAAAACACATGATATATCATGTGGTACTAACCAATTTGTAGGCACACATTTTCACAATTCCCCCCCACATTTCATAGAACTGCCATTGGCAATCATGATTTGAAAATTGTTGAATGCACAGATATAAAAATTGATTTCTTGGGAAATGCAACAATGAATAAAATTATGGGTGCTACCATTGTCAACTAGGATGATGAATTTCCTAAGATTAATGTAGCCAATTAAATTGATGGTTTGGGGAGTAGAGAAGCCAATGAGGGCGTTCAACAAAATCAACGGTTCAATTTCTGGTGGATCAGAGGGTAGAGAAATATCATCTACTTGGGGTAGCTCTTCCACAGGGGGAAAAATCAAAATCCTCATTAGAAACATCATCATAAATGGCCATAAAAATATTCTCTTCCTTACACTTGTGCCCCCCAAAATAATTGTCATCACAATTATAGCAAAGACCCTTAAGTTGGCATTCGACCATTTATGCCAGAGTTAATTTTTAAATTTTGAGAGGAGTGGAAAGAGGGGCATGATTGGTGGGTCTAGGGTGAGGAATAAAAGAGGGTTTTATATCTTGGGAGGAGATAACCTGTTGTGCTTCCTTGGATTATTTAGTATCTTCCAACCAAGTATAGGGGTGAGCCATTAGGACCTGAGCTCATATTTCATCCTTCAAGCCACTGATAAAGCATTCCTTGAAGAAGGCATATGACATGCCCTCCATTCTAAAATCCAAGTGCTCAAATGAGGCTATAAATTCTTCCACTATGCTAGACTGTTTCAACTTGGTCAAAGGGCCCAAATGGTGGGTATCAGTGTCAAAAAATTCATAAAGATTGAGAACAAACTATTTCCAAGAAACATACCCTTGGCGTGAATTTTTACGCCATTGCCACCATTGCCAATATTAAATATATATATAGAGGACACTGTAATGAAGTTTGGCCAACTCATCAGTAATTCCATTCAAGGAGAAATGATGTTCCATTTGAGTCGCCCATCCTGTGGGATCCTAGCCATCAAATTTGTTCACCTCAATTATGGGAATATGTAGTTTGTGATGAAGGTGATTTGAATGAAGGGTGTGGAAATGGGAAGAGTTGATGTCTTCATGGTAGGAAGGCTGCTTAGAGGAGGTAGGGTTTAAGGATCGATTTTGTCTTCGATGGTGGCATATTGGTCCTTGAGGGTGACATATTGGTCCTCGAGGGTGATATATTGGTCCATGAGAGTCCAAATGGAGGAATTTAGGGAGCCAAGGTCAGAATTGATTTTCTTGATGTCCTGCTTGTTCTAGGTGTTTTCTGTGAGAAAGGAAGTGAGTTCTTGGTTGCAGGCAAGAGCCATTTGTGAAGAGGAAAAAATGGGCAGGTGGGTTCGCGTAGAAAAAAAGGGTTACAGGTGATGGGTACCATGATGGGTAGGGAGGAGAGAGGAATCTAATGGGATAGGTGGAAAGTAAGGGTGTTGGGATGGGTGGGTGGGTCCATAGAAGAAAATGATTACAAGTGATAGGTACCATGACGATTAGAGTGAAGAGAGGAATCCAATGAGATAGGTCCCGAATAAGGGTGTCGATGGGACAACTATACTCTTTTTTTTTTCTATTCCTGTGGAGTTATAATTCGACATGAAGAATACCATAGTGACATAATGCCCAAATTGTTAACATGGAAAATTGTGTAGGAATTTCACAACTTAGATGTAGGAGGCATGGTTTTTTGGAAAACGTGCCTCTTTGTTGCTATTCTATTATGTTCCTTTCCCAAGGGTTAAGGTTTTCAAGGTTTCTAAAGACAAGGGTTTGCCATGTGTTATAGCTCTCTGATATACATGTGGGGTCAAACAACAATACTCGACTCAATATCTCATGGCACCAAGTAAGGAGGCTCGACCATACCCTTAGCTATACTACTTGATTACCCAAGTACTAGAGAGTAGTCTTCCCGAGTGTTATTCTCAGTGCCACTATAGTAGTTAGGCAGTCAATAGGTTGACCTAAATATGGTTTCCGAAGAACTAGGAGACTCCCTATATATACAAAGCTATGTGGGAGTGATGGCTGTGTACAAGTGCTTTTTGATGCGATATTACTCGAAGGGGTAACAACAACGGTTACATAAGTTTCCAACAAGGTGAAATGTTTGTTTCGAGTAACCCGTGAAACAATCTATATTTYCTGCATGTAGTCTTCCCTAGCCGCAATTTTACCTACCGAATGGCATATCTTTTTTCTTTAAATAAACCGATAGTACACATCTCTACCCAGAAAAAATTTGTCCTAAGATTTCTGCAGAGGAAAGTGCTCTGATACCCCTTGTAAGGTACCATATGTATTATATAAAGTAGAAACAAAAATATTATGACAAGTACCAACATAACATCAAAATATAGATAATAATAACACCAACAATGATAAATTTATTGATAGAAATCCAAGTTCAGTTGAATCTTTGAGGGGAAGCCTCCAGTAATGCATAACTCTATTACAATAATTCTCAAGACAAGACTTTCCCATGCCTTCTACTCCTATTTATACTAATTCTATCTTCTAAAGAACATTCTAGAGCTTTATCTTTCTAGAAACTGAAAATTATATTAAGTATTCTTATATTAGACTTGTTCACATTATTATATAGGCCTTATTTACTAATGTCGACCTTTATTACATAGAAAACATATTAATCTACCTATGTGAGGAGTTAGAGAGGTTAGGTTCCTAACACTCTCCACAATTTCATCTAAGGATGTGAATAAAGAAGCATGATTATCCATATGATGAGTGCACCTAGAGTTGACAACCCATTCATTCTACATAGAATGAGACAACCAGGCTTGAGAAGTTTCGAATTGGAAGGTGAAATTATCGACAGGTAGATGAACAACTGACACGTCTCCTTGAAGGTGTTTGAACTATTGGAATTATTGTCATGAATGTCAAAGGATTAATGATGCAATTCATGTCATATTATGGTATTGTTATAGAAAGATTTTCCTCACCCCATGCAACTTTTTCAGAAGGCTGTTTCCATTTCCCTATGTAGACTTGAAGTCCCTTTTGCACTTCCCAGAGCTACAAAATCATATTTTTCCACATATATGTGCCCTAACAACTACACAACATGCGTATACACAGGTTGCACCATTACAACCCGCGTGCATTGGGTTTTGTGCCCAAAATAAAAATTGTGTTGGGTTTCCATGTCACGTCACGAGATCCATGATCCTTGACCTTCCATATACTAGAAATTTTCTAACTTGACCCTTTAGTTCCATTTGAAGGCTATAAAATGGGCCATATCCAAGCTGTGGAAGAGGAGAAGAATTCAACTTTTGAGAGAAAAGTTACTCTGGAGAAATTATTCACTTCATATTGAGTCTGCATCCCTTTGTCCTTTAAAGTCTGAACACATTGTTTAGCCCCCAAGTTCTTCCCTCTTTGATGGAGAACCTCATTGTCTCTCTTATATGAGATTGCATTTGGTGGAGGCCCAACTGGAAGGGACTTAGTTTCTTGGTTTCAAGGCGTGCCGACACAGAAGTTTGTCACTTATACACTTCTATTGATCATATTTTAATAGAAATATTCTTTTCTCGTCCAATTGATATCTTGCAAATATTTGAATTGTTATTCCATGGGTGTATTTGTTATGAATGTTAATGTATTATGCTATTGTATGTGCTAACTTTATATATTATCACCATATTCTTGCGTAGCTTGGTTGTTGAGGACAAGTTGCAGGTATAAATCTTTGAGTTGTGTGCTCAACGATGGTCTTCATCAAACGTTCGAACGAGGTAGTCTCTTTATCTTGTCTTGTTAGAATTTACATTTATATAGAATACTTGGGATTAGAGTCAATTTCTGCAGTCATTTCCATCTGTTGTCGTTTACCCCTTTCCATAGAGTGATTTTCCTCATAATAGAATTGACGACCATACTGGAGAGTGAATCTTCTATTTTTGGGGTTTGGAGTGTTTTTGTCCTTTGATTTCTCTCGGTTATCTTGAGTTTCCTTGTTGTCTGTCTGATTTACATCCTATTTTCATTTTGAATTTGATTTTCTTGGCCTTATCCTCAACCTAACAATGTTTTAATACATGTACAAGGTTTTCCCTTTGACAGACGCGTACATACGCAGACTGTCATTCTATAGGGTGCACACATATGTGGGTTTTCCTTAAGTAGTCGCGTACATCAACCTTTTTTGCTTGATTTATGAGTTTGGTGTTTGCTGGGTTAGTTTTGATAGTTGTTGAGTCTTCTTGGGTCTCTGTCATAATTGTTGAGTTCCTGCAGAGTGATAGGAAACCTTTCTTTGGTTGAATTTTTGGGCGGTTCTTCTTTCTCATTATCTTTTTCATTGGTTGTCCTTGTACCTTGGGCTGGGAGTTTGCTTCTTGGTATCCTTCTTGGTTTGTCTCTTTTTTATTATAGTAGGGTCTATATATCAAGTTGGTATTTAGTCCTTTCATTTTCATTCTTTATATTGAAAATACAAAAATATACATTTTGCATTTTGGCATTTGATCTTTGGGTTGTTTAATACCGATCTTGATATTTATGGAAAGATTGCATATTATTGAAATTGCAGAGTTGAATTGAAAGTTGCATTTGTGAAAAGCTTACCATTGTTTTTAAAGAATTCAAGTTAGGACTTTGCATTATATTCATATTCATTTCTTTTATATGCTGAGTCACAACATCATCAGTTTCACGACCACATATTTTGAGTAAACAAATCCATTAAAAGTAACGCTGATAATTTTAAAATTGATTAGAAACGATTTAATTTTTCAGAGTACACAAAGAAGCATAGGATTTAGTGCCTTGGAATAGGATTTTGTAAGTAAAATTCTCAAAGGATATTAAAATCAACATATGTGTCTAAATAAGGGAGTGGTGAAATCCATTGTATAATTAGTGATATTAGGAGGCTTCACTCACACCAGAGTTAAGCACGAGGTCACATGAAGTTGGTTGCAGAGATAACCCTTTAATACCTTCTTAGCGTCAGAGATATTTTTGGGGATCTATTCGTATATGGGGGTCTTGATAGTACCTTTACCTCTGTGAGAGGTGGTTCTTTCAAGATTTTGGGCTTTGTTAACCTGCCCATATAGTGGACTTGACTTACAATTGTTTGCCTGCGCATTGGTTATATCATGGTAGCTTTAGTTTCTTGACATAGGTTACTTGCAGGGATTATTCTGCGGGTACCCTGAGTCAGATAAGGTTCGGAAAACACACAACCTTTATGGAGGATTACCTCTCTGGGGGGATCTGACCGACTATGTTGTTAAGCCCACAAGGGCCCTTATAACTAATTATTATACCTACGATATTTTGAAGGGAGTCTCATGCCCCTCTTGGGAGAGGCATACCTAATATAGTGGGGGAGGCCTCTTTTCAACCATTTTATATTGTTTGTGTGCATTTGGAATTTTGTTTATTTTGGTGTTCTCTTTGATTGTTAGTTGGCCTTAGGATTTTGTTTTTATATCTCGAGTCTTGATTCATTGTGGAGCCAGACTCTCTTCCTCGCAGGTCTCACTGTTTGTTGAAGTTACCACCACATCTTGAGTCTTTTCCCTCTAAAAGGCATAAAGTTATCAAACGTGGTACACACACCTCCACCTACCAGAATTGTGATCATACAAGTATGAGTACTGAGCCAGGTCAGAAATTTTCTGGGAGTCCTTTCACTCCCATACCTATGGTAGTTAATGGATCTCCTTCATTGCCTTCAACCACTACAGTTGTAGTTCCAGAGGTTCCAGTTATCACTCCTATCCAACCTATGGTTGCTACTCAGCCGATAGTGAAAAACCATTTTGGGTCTATTTTTGGTACACCTAGGTACAATACTCAGTCCATTCCTACAACCTCTAGCCCTTTCTCTTATGGTATGCCAAATATGACATCAAAATTTTTGTCATCCATTCCAATGACGAATACAAATCCTAGTATTGGACTTGGGGGCATGAATCATCTTCATATTCCACTCTCGTTTGGTGGAGCTCACATTCCCCAAACAAATTCCATGGTTGGAAGCCAACCTCCTTTTCACCTTGGGTCTAATCCTAGTCTTAATGCTCCTGGATGGAGTAATCAACTAGGTGGACATGATGCTGCCTATGTTCCATCCTTTACACCTACCTCCTCCACACCGATTCCAACCAACACATTTGGCATGAAGAATCCACCTCTATCCTACGGATTTCCACCAGGGGGAGGTCAGCTTCATACTTTGGGAAACCCTTAGCCTAGATCTACCCCGGATGGGGGCAATATTTATAAACCTCATTATAACATTCCTAGTGGAATGGTGCTCAAACAATCCCTTATGAATCAATTTGGAGGGGTGTTTTACAATCCTAGATAGGGCCATGGTGTATACCAGAACCCTGGATGGGGTTCAATTCCCTGACAACAACCTTTCCTAGGAACATGGGCTCAGATTCCACAACCCCAACTCGCTTTTCTGGCCACGCATAATTTTCCATAATTTTCAATATTAATGAATGACCCAGTGCATCATGATCCATAATGGACCCTCGTCCCCACCAATATTCCTTTGGACATTCCTAAATTCTAGGGCAAGACTTGTGAGGATCCAGGTGATCATGTCACTACTTTTCATCGGTGCTTGTCAAATTCTCTTAACGAAGATTCTATTCGTTTGAGACTGTTTCAATGCACCCTCACGGGGGTTGCTACAAAATGGTATATTGAGTTACCAAGGGGGACATATGGTAACTTTAACCAGATGGTTTTAGTCTTTCTCAACCACTTCCAGTTGTTGATTCGTTACGATGCTGACATAGATCTCTTGTCGGCCCTCCATCAGGATAAAGCCACCCACATCTTGGACCATATCCAAGAGTGGGGTATATGGAAGAGGTTGATCAAGGCCTACATTCCTCCAGAGTTTCTGTTGGAATGGTTTATTAAGTATTTATTGCCTTACATTTCAAAGGATGTTTCTACATCTGGAGTAACATTTGAGGAGGAAGAAATTTTTAAATCCCGATAGTTAGATCTCATATATGCTTAGTCTAGGATGTTATACAAAATTCTTCTCGATGCACCGAGGTCAAATTATGACTCGAGACAAAATCCCGAGCCTCATGCCGATGGCATTATTGGATCTGCAAATACTAAGGATGTAGACTTGGTGACAAACGAGTTGAAAGAGTTGTCTCTAAGCTAGTTTGCAGTAGGACCATTTTCTTCTACGTCCTCTACTCCCACTCATTTAGTGGATGTTCATTTGGTACAGTCGTCGACCAACCCAAATGGTAACCAACAACCAGGAGGGAATAAAAGGAAAGGACGAGGTAATAACCATAAGGGTGGGAGGAATAATAATGATAATAAAACCAAGGACAATGCTAATACTGATAGATTAAGTGTTAATGCTGGTGGGGGAAATAAATATATAAGTGGAAGGTGAAGTTTCCTTGCAAGATTTGTACTGATGATCACCTTACCCACTTATTTCCAACACTCGAGGAAGCTGCGAGGCATTTATCTCAACCGCCCACTGTGTTGACTAATGATTTTCCACATAATCAACACATGGACTCGAGCTCCTCTAATGCCGAGAATGCGGTAAGTGGGAATCAAAACCCTTCGATGCATGAAGGTGAACGTCTATGCGTAAATATGGTTAATTCTCAGATTAATGTTTCCACTCGGTCTCATGATTACAGTTCTTCACAGGATGTTCTAGGTCTAGAGTCTCCCCCTCCTCTGAAATGCCTTTGTAGATTGAAAATCTAGAGCCTTTGCCTCGTATTTCGAAAGGAGTACTAAAACTCTCTACCAAAACCCTAATGCTAGAGATGCCCACAACTACTCTATTGTCAAGGATATGGGTCAAACCCCTTGTGCGATGTCGGATTTGGAGGTACTCCGGACCTGTTCTTCATAAAGGAATTCCTTATTATCTATGTTAGGAGCTCTAGACCTGCGTGTCTCTAAGGTTATCAAGTTTGATGTCACAGATGTTCAGCCTCGCTTACCACATGGAATTACAAATCCATGTGGATTACTCTAAGTATACCATCAAACATACCTTTATTGATGAAGGCTCTGCAACATGTGTGATGTCCCTAACCTGTTGGAAATCCATTGGCTCTCCAACCCTCTCTCAATATTTGACCATGTTGACTACATTTGATGGTCGTTCTTTCCATCCCCACGGTATTCTTCCTACCTTTCCGGTCCAGTTAGGTGGAAAGACAGTGGAGGTGGATGTCGAGGTGGTTGATGTGCTACTTGACTATAACTTATTGCTAGGGTGTAGCTGGAATTATGCTATAATTGTAGTCGTATCGTCCATTTTCTATACTTTATGTTTTCCTCATGAGGGGAAAATCGTGACAATTGATCAATTATCCTTTGTGCATGATATTCCCAAGGATTCAATTGGACCATCAATCCCAATGATCGATAATTCTTAGTCGGAAACTGAGGACATTGGTGTCAGAATGTATTCCTCCCTTATGGGTACCTTTAATTTCATGGCATCAGTTCACCACATTTATTCCATGTCGAGTAGGTATTTTTCGTCAACGAGTTCCATTCCTTTTCGTACTTCATATTTCAATGATCCTTGGACCCTACCTTTCTCGACCACATCTTGTGAAGGTAATTCACACACTGGGATGGAAATTCCAAAGTCAACGACAAATATAACATATCAGGATTTTCTTGACTGTATTGCTAACCCAGATCTTGTTGCCTCACAGACGGATGAGGAGGATCCTGTTCTCAAGCCCGTATGGGCCACTTCATAATCTTACTCACATGATTTACTCGATGATACTTTACCTTTGGATGAAGCCATCATATATGCCATGAATGGTCCCAACATGCCATGGAATGACATGCATCATTGCTCTTACTTCCTCCTAGAGCTTGTTAGGATTGAACAAGACGATTTTAGATCTACCTTAAGTGAGATGGTCGGACACACTGTAGTTCCACTAGATACGCATGGAATTTATGCCGAAGGAAACATGGCAATTATTTGTCCTATCGTCACGATCGACATCTCTCGCATTCTTGGTAAAGTTGAAAATGTATTATCAATGCGAATTGTTCGCCTGAAGAAATTCATATCTACACCGATATATTCAAATAATTTTGTGATGTATTCGCTTGGTTATATGAAGAGATGCCAAGAATCGACCCTTGCATTTTCGAACATGAGATAAAAACCTACTCGGATGCTAAACCTGTTCGGAAATGACTTAGATATTTTAATCCTAGGAAGGCCTCTGTTATTAAGGTACATGTGGAGAAACTTCTTAATGATAGTTTTATCTACCCGGTTCCCTTGACTGCATGAGTATCCAATCCCATTCCCTTGAATAAGAAACAATGAACCATCCGTCTATGTATGGATTTTCGCGACCTGAATAAGGCCTGTCCTAAAGAAAATTTCCCAACACCTTTCATTGATGAAATTCTCGATGAGTGTGCGGGAAGAAAGGTTTTTTATTTTATGGACAGATTTTCAGGATACAACCAAATTCAGATCAAACCCGAGGATCAACATAAGATGAAATTTATTTTTCCTTAGGGTACTTTCTCATACTGGAAAATTCCTTTCGGCCTTAAAAATGCCGGAGTAACCTTCCAATGAGCCATGACCTTCACTTTTCACGATCTCAAGCATATAGTTGAATCTTACCTCGATGATCTCGCTGCTCACTCTCGCAAGAGAGTGGACCACTCAACCCACCTTCGACTAGTTTTCGAGAGATGCCACTATTATCTCATCCGTTTAAACCCTTATAAGTGCATCTTTTGCGTTAGGTCGGTTCATCTTTTAGGATTCTTAGTTTCTGAGACTGGGATCATGGTGGATCCTTTGAAGGTCGAGGCAATACTTCGATTGCCTCCCCCACACAACATTCGTCAGCTTCAAGGTTTACAGGGAAAGCTAACTTCTTACGTCGGTTTATAGTAAACTATGCCAATATTATTAAGGGTTTCATGCATCTCTTAAAGAAAGACACTCCGTTTATATGGGATGAGAGAGCCCAGGAATCCTTCGATGCTCTTAAGAAATCCTTGGTATCGACGCCTTTGCTGAAGCCTCCATATTACAACAAATATTAATTGATTTATATCACCATGTCCAAAGGGAGGGTTGGTATGGTTTTAGTTCAAGAGGATGATGAGCTCCATGAGCGTGTCATATACTACCTTATTCAAAACTTAATCGACCCTGAACTTAGGTAATCTCAAGTTGAGAAGCTAGCTTTGGTTACCGTACACACGATTCAAATATTGCAACACTATATATTGATTTGAAAAATTACCGTAGTTGTTGATTTCAATCCATTTCAATACATCCTTACTAGGCGTATCATAGGGGGAAAATACAATAAATGGATTGTCATTTTGTAAGGGTGTGACCTTGATTTTTCTTCGACGAAATCCAAGAAATCACTAGTTTTTGCTGAGTTAATATCAGGCTTCCCTTGATTAGATGAGGATGTCATTCATGTCGATTCATTCATGGATGAAATTTTTTTCCTTATCTCATCTTCGGACCCCTGGTATGGAGACATTTTGATATATCTTCAAACCTTGAAGTTCTCTCAGCATCTGTCAAGAGACGATCGACGACGTATACGATATAAAGCTAAAAACTACCTTATCGTCGGTGACACTTTGTATCGCTGAGGCATAGATAATATGTTGTGTCATTTCTTGACTCACGAAGAGTCTAAGTCAGTTCTTAATGAATGTCACAGTGGGGCTTGTGGTGGTCATATATCTGGGCTTGCGACAACTCAAAAAATATTGCGAGCTGGTTATTTTTGGCCTTCTATTTTTAAAGATTGTGTTGAAGTGGTTAAGAAGTGTCACCCTTTCTAGGTGTTCACTCAGAAAATGCACTCGCATCCAGCCCCTCTTCACCCAGTCATCACTATCAGTCCCTTCACCAAGTGGGGGGTGGATTTTGTGGACTGCAACCCAACTTCGGCTGGGGGGAATCAACATATTATCGTGGCTGTATACTACTTTACTAAATGGGCAAAGGCCATGCCTATGATTAAATCTGATGGTAAGACTGCATCATTTTTCATGTTCAATCAAATTATAACCTGGTTAGGAATCCCAAGGGAGATTGTCATTGATCATGGCAGTCACTTTCAGAATGAAATGATGAGAGAGTTAGCATAAAAAACAAGGTTTAAACATGGTCATTATTCCCCTTACTATCCCCAGGAAAATGGACAATTAGAGGCTGTGAACAAGTCTCTCAAGACCATTTTGCAGAAAACTGTCAGCCAAAGAAAATCTGACTGACATCTAATGCTTTACCCAACTCTTTGGGCATACCAAACCTCGGTTAAGACTTCCACTGATTTTTCTCCTTTTTTAGTTAGTACATGACCTGGAGTCGATTCTTTCTCTTGCTAGGGTGATATACTCATTTTAGGAGTAATTAGTGTGTGTGGGATGTCTTGAGAATGACTAGCCATGCATGTGGGCTATTTTGAATCTACAGGCTGTGTGAAATATTATATCATAAATTTCGTTAGCCATTCATTCTTCGCCCTCCTTCTAGCGCCAATTATGTTGAGGGGTCCTAAATTCCTTTAACTCAAAAGTAGGAACGAAATCTGCCACCAAGGCCCAATTAGACTCAATAGTGTTTGACAGTGGAATGGTTCTCCATATATTGTGATCCGACCAATTAATCGATGGGATTTAAGTAGTGATTTGCAAGATATATTCTTGTGAAAAATCCTCCTTCAATTTGAATGTTCTCTTTTTTTTGTATTTTCTCTTATAGGTGGGTCTGATAAAATATAGGTGTTGGTATAAACTAGCTGGGTAAAAGAAAAGGGAGAAAACTTAACTACCGAAGAAGGTTGAGCTCAGGATAACCCTCGTGCTCAAGCATGCAGACAAAAATTTTCACACCTACAACAAGCCTAGTACTAATACATCAACTTGTTAGTATTTCAATTATTGACTGAGATACAATTATTGAAAGAAAACATACATACAATAAAATGATGGCAAGAAAATTATTTTACTTAGATCTAATCAATAATCACACATTAAAACAACGATTTGATTTCCATCATTAGAGATAAGAACTATAAAAAAAGTATTGAATCAACTAACTTATAAATAGATTCAGAAACTCTTACTCATTACAACATCCATTCATGAGATAAAGTCATAAGTAGTTCCTCCTTATGATCCAATCACACATGCCTTTGATGTAAAACATAAACTTGTCTCCGGTCCTAAACACGACTTCTCAATTAAGGTAGCTCTGAAATAGTTCTTGACAATTCCAAAAATGAGGGGTCTTTGAAAAAATCATCGACCCCTTTCTAACAGGTCGATCCTCTTATTTATAACAAATTATTAACTAAAATAAATATCAAAAGTGAAAGATAAGTAAAACAAAACATCTCCACATGGTGCTTTCATCTCTCAGTCTTCTAAGAGTCATCAAATGGTTTCACCTGAGTGGATGAATATTCTCATACTCTGACCATTTGATGAAGAGTTCCTCGCATGTGTTGGCATACGAGAATCTGTGTTGGTCCATCGGGGCCAAAATGATCTTCTTTATCTCCACTGTCCGCGCCCAATACTTGACTACTTTAACACTTAACTTCTGTAACACTGTCTAATCCTTGATCAGGTGCTCCATGAAGTGTTGTACTTGACCGTGGCCTATGTGGAGTCCTGATAATATTTCCCCGAATGGCACAGATGCTCCAACTCCTTTACCGCAGTGGCCAACTCCTCTCCATCTTTCCTTTCTCTATCTAGGTTGGCATCTGTGATTTCCATTCTTGCGCCAATAATTTTAGACGTATTAACATGTTCTGTACTGATCAATTTCTCCTCTGTGGTGACGAGGATGGAACTGTCCAAAGTAAGCCTCCTTTTCTTGGTGGTTCTCTTTATGATTTCTTTCCTCTTTCAGTCGTAGGCGATTGCTTGTATATCGACAACCTCATGCACAGGTTCAGGGATTTTTTTCTCTCCCCAAGTAAGAGTGTTTCTCAGGCTCCTGCTGGTGTATATCTATTCAATACTGGGTTCTTGAACCTCTTCTGTATGTCCTGAAAGCTAGGCCTCTGGTTGTTTCTCATCGGGGGGGTGAAGTACTGGCCAAAATTGATGAATCAGGGGTAGGCTCGGTACTTACTTAGTAATCTGCTGTCGAGATGCTGATTTCCTGTTGTGATATTTCTTCCCCTTGTTCACCCGATCCTAGCTCATCCCTCGAGCTATCTATTGGGTTCCCGGTGTGTCAATTGGCTCAACTTCCAAGGCACTTTCTACATCGTGCTTGTTCTGTGGATTTCTCTGACTTGGAGCATCATGACCCGGGGTGGATGCCTTCTTAGGCTCAGTTTCATCTGTGATTTTCATTGGAGTGAGTAGGGACACCTATGAACTCTCCTCATCATCGTAGATGGTTATTAGATCGAACAAAGAATTTGGTGTAATTTTTCTCCCTGATGTCCTCGCTATCTCAGGCTGAGCCAAAACTTCCCCTGGTGATCCGACCTGTGGTGTTGAAGCTTCAGGGTTATCTGAATCGATGGTTTCTTTAATCTATATCAAATCTGGATCACTTGGTCCTCCCTGAATTTCAATTGGGTTGTCGATAGGAACCCTCGTCATCTCTACAAGGTTCGAGTCATTCTGCAACTGATTAATGACTCTTTGTTCCTCTTCCATCAAGAGAAATTCCCTTATCTATGCCTCTAGTGTCAAGAACAATCCCCTTCTCTGTGCCTTTGTTGTCTCTACCACTCTGATTTCTTCCCTAGCTCTGAGGGCCTCTTGAGCCAACTATTATATTATTTCCACCTGTTCATCCATGCTCATGGAATTGAACCTGGTCATGTTTGGACTGGTCTTCCTCTGCACCTCTTCATGCTAGTCCTGGGCATTCTCTATGAAGACTTCATCCTCAAAATTATCGTGAGAATACGACCAACAGGATGATACTTGTGAAGCATGTTGGAGGACCAAGCCTTTAGGACCATGCTTGTGGAATCGGCCTATCGAGAACCTGAATTCAAGTTGGCTTAGCCCTTGTTTTTTGACTGGAGCAATATCCTTTACTAGATAGAACCCCACATGGAAACCGTAGGGTATGAAATACCATTTCTTGTCTTTGACCAATGTGGCATTATATCCCTGTAGGATGGTTTGATAACAAATTTCTCCCACAATGAGCCGGTCTAGGACATGAGCTAGTAGGAGATGTGGTGCTTCGGTGGCCCTGAACACTGTGATGTAGGTTGAGCGCTCATCCAAGTACCAATGGACTACCTTGGCTATCATTTTCTTGGCTACCACCGATAGCCTCGGGCATTCCTTCTTAAAAATGATAAAATAATTGTTGGCGATGAATTCATCACATATGAGTGTGTAATATTTCTTGTACCTGTTCTCCCATATCACACTGAAGTAGATGTGGACCGAGAGCTCTGCAACATGCCATCTCAGATTTATCTCAACGAAGATGTTCCTTGCGCACATGACATTGAACGGGTATGAGGTCATGTAGAAAGTTGGTCCCTCTCCTTCCTTCGGCGGCTGAGCCTATTGTAAACAGATGCTTAATTTTTTGGATATTATTGCTGCCCAGTTGAAGCTGCTCCTGGCAATTGCAACTATGTATTTTAAAGGAATCCCTTCTTTCGAAAACTTGGAGAAATCCTTTTCTCCATATAGCCGGTAGATGAGAGCCATAAAATAGATGTATCTCTCCCTCAGATTAATCGTTCCATACCAACCATTGCTTCGGTTAGTGAATTTCTTGTCCTCTTTCCACCATGATGCCATCAACCGACTAGTGTCATGGAACTCATAAAACTTTACCACAAATTTTGTGTTGAGCCACTCCTCTGGGTCAGTGAGCTTATAGTACTTCTGGAATTATGTTGGGAGGAAAAATCTGACACACCCACCATTTTCATCATTTATCAAGCATTTATGTCTATATGTGTGGTTGATGAGCCATTTTAGAACCTTTATGTAGGGGAAAATCGAGGTTCTACTTGCCATCATGTGTAAATATGACCGTCAGATGTTCGGAAACACCTGGTAGTCGAGCGCCCTTACGTCCAGATCACTGTCTGGGATATATTTAGGGTATTCTTCTCAAATGATCTTGTTAAAGAGATCCCCCCAATGTGGGAGAATTATTTTGGACCCAGTGCTTGCTTTAGTATCCCCGAAGGCCAGAGGTTGGGAAAATTATTTCTTTGTCAAGGTTTTGATAACAGGCTCCTCTCTGGGAATGTACTCCAACTACCTTACGGGCCCCAAAGAAGAACCTTCGCCTATCTCTAGCTCTATCAACTTTCATGATCTCGACGAGCGTCTGATGCTTGACTTTCTTGGTGGCATTCTTCCTGCAACTAGAGCATAGTTTAGAGACTGTGTAAGAAACCGAATGAACACATATAAATTATAACCAACGAATTGACAGACTTGGATACATACCTCTGAAGCTTGTTAAACCTGGTTCTGATAATCAAAAGGGTTAGTACATTCTCAAGTTGCTCTCTCTGCTCCTTTGGACACTCTGGAATTCACTTATGCACCTAATGAATTTGTTCACAACAGTTCTAGAGATTTAAAAAGGGATGATATTACCATGTCACATCAACCATTCAATTTGGGTTATGAGTGAAATTTAAACAAATCTACCACTGAATCATCAGAGGATTTTAAACTTAAATTCATCATGGGTTGACAGTGGAGGTGCAGGTGGTAATGTGGTCTATTGGCGATTTCAAAATGCTGTTATATAATTGATGTAC
>JASDQU010750417.1:52644-72315 GCA_032191745.1 Picea mariana
TGCTAGGGTTTATCTTGGTGGTGAAGTTATTTCTCTTGAAGAATATAGAAAAGGATTTGGTTGGGTTTTCTTCCCTTGTTGAGAAGGGTTTCCCATGATACATCTTGTGTTCTTGTGCATGGTGCTTCTTCTTATGATCTTGGTTGTTGCAACAATTATGGTTATGGTTAAATGATAAAATGGAATGACCTTCATCCTTAACCTAACTTATTGAAAAATCAACATGGTATAAGAGCATAGATCTTGAAAGAACCCATTGCACAAGCATCCAACAAGTCTTAGTTCACGTTTTACAAAACCATACGACCCTTCTAGGGTTTCTAGAAAATTATGTACAACCTCCTCTTTAGTGGTGATTCAACCCGTAATACTTGGACGTTGGGGTTAATTTTGGCTTAGAAGAGTACGGTCTCTTCCAGCGCATCTCCAGAATCTCTCAAAACAAAATTCCAAGAAATTTTGATTTTTGGCCCTAGGGTTTCTAGGGTGCCGAAAATTCGTGCAGAATATTAATTATGGGTTTTTGAAGAAACATTTTCTTGAATCAGCAAGCATCTCTATGATACTATCAAATTGATAGTTTGCAGTCATAAGTCCAATATAATCCAAGGTTTCTAATTCAACCTAATCATTAGGTTTTCAAAATCCATTCAGCAAGTATTTGAAGAAACCAATCAAATGAAGAACAGAGCATTAGGCTTGATGGACCAAGCAACTTCGGCCCTTGGAAATCAAAGCTTCTAGTCACTCTTGAAGATAAGCTTGATGGAGCAAGCAACTTCAGCCCCTGGAAATCAAAGCTTCTAGTCACTCTTGAAGAATATGACCTCTTGGATGTGACAACTAAAACTCTACCAGACACATCTACAAATATAGAGAAGAAGATAAGAAAGGAAGAAGATGTCAAAGCAAGAAAATTAATCATCTACTCAATAAGAGATCACCTCTTGCCTCATATTACCAATCTGAATACAACCTATGATATGTATGAAGCTTTAAAAGGAATGTTTGAAAGTGACAACACTCTCAGAGCTCTTACCTTAAAGAGCCAACTTCAAAGTACCAAGATGACGAAGGGTGACACAGTTGCTCTCTTCTTTATGATGTTATCGGAGATTAAGGAACAATGAGAGACCATTGGGAAAATCATGTTTGATAGAGAAGTTTCCTTAACCACTCTCCAGAATCTTCCAAAATCATGGGAACCTTTCATTCAGAGTATCAGTGGAAGAGAATCCCTACCAACCTTTGATCGTCTATGGACAGATTGCACTCAAGAAGAACTTAGAATTAGAAATAGAGGAGTGGAAGATTCTTCAGAAGAAAAGCATGCTCTTGCACTTCATACAAAGAAGGGAGAAAAATTTAAAAGAAATTGCAGGCAAAAATTTAAAGGTGAAAAGTCTTCATCCAATCCATGTTATCAAAGAAGAGATGTTTCAGAAATTCAGTGCTTCAGATGTGACAAGTATGGACACATTGCAAGAAATTGTCCAACCAAGAAGAAGGGAAGACAATATGCTTCCACCACTGACATTGATCTAGATCCACCCCAAAAGAGTGAAGAGAAGAGAGAGGAGAAATACTTCATCTAAGAAAACATGACTACAAACTAGGTAAATCAATTGATCTCTAATTTTATAGTTGATTTCTTTTTTTTTTAATAAATGAAGGATATTATTCCTAATACGGGAACTCTCAAAGACTTGGACCATTATCCCTGGTACGAGAGTCCAAAACCATATTTAATTTGTTCATTATACAAGAACAAGTAGAAACATTCTCCTTGAAGAAATAGCCCTTCAAATATCTAGAGAATCTAAGATGGAGATTGACAGTAAGACAAATACCTTCTCCCCCTTCAACAGTTTAGAGGGAGACATACCTTATTCCAGTTGATCCAGTTGATATATTCAGAGATATTGCAGCAAGGCGTTAAAGGCCTACCTAGACTCACTCTACAAAGAGGCAAAGAAACATACAAGCCTCTCAAGGGACATCCCGAGAAAGAAAAAGAGATTTTCGAGCTATCCTTCAGTCATGAGCCATTTCATTGATGTTGAGCCTCTTTGTCTTAAAAAAAAAAAAAAAGCAATAGGAGCACAGGTATGGCAAGATTCCATAACAGAAGAATACCAATATATCTTAAATAATAATACATAATATATTATTTAGGGACTAGAAGGGAAGTCTATGATAACTTCCAAGTGGGTCTATAAGATCAAGCATGCAACTGATGGAAGTGACAAGAAATACAAAACGAGATCTATAGCTAGAGGTTTCTCACAAATAGAGGGAATTGTCTATGATGAGACACTTGATTCAGTAAACCCAATACACTTACATCCGTACTACCATCCATGAGTTGGAAGCTACATCAGATAGATATATTCTTGATGAGTTTGGATTTCATCAAGAGTGTTGCTTATCCAAACCTATATTATTACAGTATTGGTGACGAGAACCTATTTTTGATGACTTATTCAAAAAGCCTTGTTGGATACAAGTTAGCTTTGACTTCTGATTTCGAGATGAAGGATATGAGTATGATGCACTACTTCTTAGACAAGAAGTATGACAGAGGACCAATGAGATTTTTCTTGAGTCAAGGAAAATATATAGTGGGAATATTAAAGAAGTTTAGTATGACAAACTACAAAATCCACCGTGATGGATTTAAAGAAAAAGATTGATGATGATTCAGATGAGACTGATCCACAACTGATTGGATCATTGATGTATTTGGTTAACACTAGACTTGATTCATGCTATGTCGTGAATTTGTTTAGTCATTTCATGAGTTAATTGAGACAGACTCACTAGACAACAACAAAACATGTATTGAGATATATATGAGGCACAGTTGGATATGGCCTGAGATATGCCTCC
Source organism: Picea mariana (assembly GCA_032191745.1). NCBI lineage: Eukaryota > Viridiplantae > Streptophyta > Pinopsida > Pinales > Pinaceae > Picea > Picea mariana. The sequence goes on from JASDQU010750417.1 coordinate 55,534, forward strand.
AGTGTGAACTTGAGTTTGCAGGATATGTTGATTCATATTGAGCAGAAAGTACAAGTGGACCGGAAGATCACATCTTGTTGTTTTTCTACCATGAAGTTTTCCATGGTTTCCTGATGAAGCAGGAAACAAAACTCTCTGGCCTTGAGCACCACAAAGGCAGAGTATATAGCATCGAGTGTGCGAAGAAATATGGCTTCACAAGCTTCTGACAGATTTAATTGACCATGAGATGGATCCTATGATGATAACCAAGATTCGTGTGTAAAGATCCTTGAGAACCATGTGTTTCCTAATGGATGGAAACACGATAAAATGAAATGTCCTTATATCAGAGATATGATGCAGAGGAAAATCGTACACATGCAGTACCTTCCTACACATGAGCAGATTCAAACATCTTCACCAGACTAACTTGGTGAAGAATGCCTTCCTAGTTGAGAGGGACTATTGATGACTACAGCGAAAAACAAAATTTTGGCATGATGAAGAATGCCTCCCTAGATGAGAAGGAGTGTTGATGAATGCAGCTATGTGAGACATTCTCTAGCTTACAAACCTGTGAGATGTGGATCATTGCAGCTATGTGAGTCTTTCTCTCAACTTACAAACCTAAGAGAAAGCCCCTAATAAGGGTATGTGGTTCTTTCCTGAGATAAATCTAGGAACGTAGAGATGACCTCCTCCATTCAAAGAGTTGAGAAGAACTCCAGATGATTATCCAGTGGGAAAGGCAATCTGTTGAGTTAGACATGCCTGTGGTTGAGCACAAGGTGAATGTGTGAAATCCCAAAGTGTTGGGTGCATTTTCATGTGAACAGAAATGAAGATGATGTATTAGCCTCCTATGAGTAGCAGAGTTGACGAAAAGACTCCAGATGATTCTCTTGTATGAGGCAGTGGGAAAGAAGATCTGTAGAGTGGACGTGCTTGTGGATGAGCACAGGTGAATGTGTGAAGTTCTGGTTCTTCTTTGTAATGTAGTGAACCAGAGATATGACATCACTGCCCGAAACAGATGTACTATTATTAATGAAACACTGGCGAAAAAACACTCGGAATGGGCCCATAACACTATTGATTTGTTGAATTTTGTGCCCACTGCCGATGTTCAGACCATTGGGGTAAAGGACATAACTGCATTGATCATTTGAGCTAGGACGATCATTACTAAACATAATTTTCTCAAATCGGTTCAAACCAAAGCTGTGCAAATGGAACAAAGTATACAAGAGTTTAGAGATACATTTGAAAAATTGTTTATCAAGGGCCTCCCACCATTTTGGGATGGTAAAGGAAAATTATACAATCAAGAAGACTACAATTCTCTCCTCACTCAGTGCAGAATGGATCATTCAAAATTTGAAGGCATGGAAGAGAACCTAAAGGGGCCCAGTTTGGTGGAATATTTGGCTACAGAATTTGAGATTTTGAATTGGTTCAAGACAGTGAATACCAAGTTGCCAACTATGTCTTATGCTACCTACATTGACCTGGAGATGCTTATAAAGGAGATAATGGATTATGAGATTCCTTCTGACTCACAGTGGAAGGCAATTGTATGGTTAGGCAAGACGAAATGTAGTTTTCCAAGGACCAGTAATTAACTTCTAGATGTCACCAAACTGGCAATTTTGACAAGGAATCACAGCAAGACAAATGGCACAAAGGAAGCTGAGCAGTCAAAGAGATCCGTCTTTATTCTATGAAACTTTTTTTGTTTAATCATTGTAAATTAGTTCATATGTCGAGACTGTCAGTTGAAATTATTATAGTCAGTTTTAGAAGATGAAACGTTTCGGTTTCAACCATTGTAATCAAATTATATAAGTACTATAAATTCTGAATGAATTAATGTTGGCAGAAGTGCAAGGGCACCTTTTTGTTGCTTCTAAACTCTATTGTAATTTTTTGTAGCTGAATTGAATATACATGCAAAATATTTTGAAGTCTCTATGAAAAGATTCTAATGGTGGTGATATGAGTTTTGTCTTCTCTCATCGTATGTAATTCATGTGATTCTTTATTTCCATTTGCGTTGTCTTTTGTTTAAATTGGATAGTTAAAATCTCAGAATTCATCTTGTGATGCTCTCAGCTTAAGCAATTTAAATTGTGTGAATTTCCTCTTAACTAATTCATAATTCATTTCAGTAATGCTCTGATGTAGTTATTTGTTTTCTCTTTCTTCTTACACCCTGCTTAAACTTGATTAACAACTCATATTCATTGCCTCATTTAGCCTTTATCCTCTGAAGATTCTACTAGCCAATCATTGTTTTCATTCAAGTTCATATTTTTGACTCCATAGCCCTGAGTGTCCCTCCCCTTCTTTGCCAGCAATTTTATAAAAAAAAACTCAAAACAATATGAACCTAGCCACTAATTGACAAAGATATATCAAGTGACATGAGATAGACCTCTCTGAGTTGAGTAGGATAGTGCCCAGCTCTAAAGTAGGTTGAAACAGTTACCTCTGTCGTTTGTCTATCAGCTGGACAAAATTTACAGAGTGCTAACAGGGTGCATCGTCATGTGAACAGAAATGAAGATGATGTATTAGCCTCCTCTGAGTAGCAGAGTTGACAAGAAGATCGGAGCGCAACTCAGCGAGGAGCAAAGGATCGGAGCACAACTCAGAGCGTGCAGGGACAAACATCGATAAAGAGGTACTTCTGTTATCCTTCCTTCTCATGTGTTAGTTTATATAGATTTGAAAGGAAGTCAGTGTCCACTTTAAGCATTTTCTGTCTTAGAGTTAAGGTCAAGCTCTTAGAGGCAATCTACCTGTCCGCAGGGAGATTTTCCTACAACAGAAACTGGCGACTCCACTGGGGAGATAGCCTCAAATCAAAATTTCTTGTTTTGATTTCTCCTCATTGACCTTGTTCTACCCCTTGATTGTTTCAGAATTGGTTCACTCCTATTTTTATTGGTTTCATGAGCTGATTGGCTCTCTAACCCATCATACTCAGCCTAATTGTCGAGATTGAATTGCAATTTTTGGAATTTTTGACATTTTTGGGAGTTTTTTAACCTGGCTCCCCTGTCCTTGTGTTAACAGAGCACCAGCGCTCCCTCATATCCTTACACAGAGCGCTATAATTCTCCTTGCCTTTGGAAACAGAGCGTCAGCCCTCCTTTGGCCAATAAACCTTCCAAAATTGCTTTTTCTGGGTTTTCCCTCTGTGTCTCTCTTGCTGGGTAACCTTGTGAGTCAATGCTTCTTCCCTTCCAGCCTTGACATCTGTCTTTTTGAAGAACGAACATCTTAATATTTGGATTTTGTAGCCTTCTTCACTATTGTTATTGAGTTTTTCTGTTGTTTGGAGTCCGAAACCCATGCATTGTCTTTCTCTTTGTTTAACTGAGTAAAAACCCTGGTGAAGGTCATCAAAGGCCTACAGATCTCTTCATCTTGATTTTATTCAAGATCATTGTTCTTCAACTTTTTCTTTTGGGTGTGAAGTTTGTTTTCTCTTTGATTGTTTCTTTTCTTTCGTTTTTCGTTTTGATTGCAATGAGAGGGTGTATTGTTTGTATGACTTTTGCTTGTGTTGGTTTGATTTTCATTCATCCAAGAAGGTAATTAGCAAAACAAGCATTGTGTTGAATTGATCATTATTCATATGCAAACAATAAAAAGCATCTTCGTGATTGATTGTGCATGTTAGAAGGCATCTCAAGAGTTTTAGCATCACATCAGGATTTGATTGAAGAAAATTTGTTTGAGGACATTCTTTATTAGTGCTTGTTAGTGAAAAGAACTCTCTCTCTCTCCCTTAGATAAATGTTCATCGAAAAGAAATGAATGCTTATCATCTCTGATGCATTTTTGGGACTGAGTCATAATTCCATTCGTTTCACTTCCATGCACCCCTTTTTGAGTAAAGAACAGCTATAAAAATCAACTCCAATTAAAAATTATCTAGAACTTTTTCTTTTCTAGGATCCTCCACCAATAGTAGAATAGGCTTAGTACTTTGGATTAGGCTGTTGTAACAGAGTTTGAATTTTCTCTCTACTTAGTGTCTTCATCCTGAATGTCTTTAAGGATCACCATTTCCTCTTAACTGAGAGTCCTCTTACTGCTCCTGAAAACCTTGAATACACTGGAGAAATAATGTTTGATATATTTAGTGTTCCAGGACTTTATATAGTTGTACAGGCCGTCCTTGCTATTGCTGCTGGGTACAGAACTTCTAAGTAGATGCTGAAGATGGGATTACACACATTGCACCTGAAGCAGATGGATATGTCATTGGAAGCGCCATGAAATTTACTGAAAGAGAGCTCACTTTGTTTATTCAACTACTTATGCGGGAAAAGGGTGAAAATATACCGCCTGAGGATTCATTGGAAGTGGCACGGAGAGTAAAAGAAGTTTATTGCTACATCTATGCTAATATTGTTAAGGAATTTGTGGTGAGAATAATTGCAAGTATGATGATATGGCACAAGAAGAACACGAAGAGCGTGTCGGAAACATTGAAAGAAATTGTAAACCGATGGAGTAATGATAAAATTGCAGGCCAAAACACTTGGCAGCAAAGCACTACAGCAACCGTAGCTAGGATGACAACAGTAAAACGTTTTATGTGCTGAGACTCCATATTATCTTTGTTATTATTAATCGGATGTTTTTCTCTTACATATATTCAATAGAAAGACAGGATTCAGAGATTTAAAGAGTACAGAGTTATGGCTGGTCAATGTCCCTTCATAGTTATTTCACATACGCAATGAAAGTTGCCGAGAAGAATCGATCTAGTCATACATTTAAAGCAGGAAAGAATATAACCTAGGTGATGCAGAATTAAAGACGGAATTGGAACTGCTCTCTCGGGTTCATCATAACAATCTGCTAGGATTGATAGGGTTTTGTCTCGAGTGAGGCGACCAAATGCTTGATGCTGGGAAGGATCGTGTCTTCATCAAAGAATATTATTCTTATTATAGATTGTGATTTGTAGTCCATGAGAGATGATATTCAAATCAAAGTTTAGATGGATAGCCCTCGTGGGATGATGTTATGAGTGCTTTCTCTTGTTACACATCTTCTACTAGTGAACTACTCCACTGCAGATCTCGTTCAATATACTCTCATCTTGACAATTTGCAACTGGCGTTCCGAGGGTCAAAGTTGTGGAGTTGGCAGGTCGTGATTGGGTTTACATTGATGGGCGTTTTGTGCCGAATATTGCCATTGGACTTCTGACGGTTGCTGCATTACGACCCATCTCGGCTATTAAAGAAACGACAACTTCCTAACACCTATGCACGCCACGTGCATAAAATGTGGACCAATCACGGGATTTCACCCATCGTTTTGCATTCTACATCCTTTTCTCTGAAAGCCCGAAGGCCGATGGGAAAATCCGTGCGTCTCAAAAAAAAAGAAATACAAAAGTCTTCGACAGATGGGTGATAGTAATAAAGCAAGGATCGAATCACACGCGTTGGGATACAAATACTGACAGCAAACTTTACATTTCTGGGAGGTGCAGCTTAGAACACTTGGTTATAACTTGGCCATGATGGGACGCAAGTCGTGTTATGATTCAAAAGATGGACTAAACAAAGGCCCTTGGACACAGGATGAAGATCTTCGCTTAACCCAGATTATACAAGCTCATGGTGAAGGACGCTGGTCTTCTCTGGCGATAAAGGCAGGTCTGAAGCGCTGTGGAAAGAGTTGCAGGTTTCGTTGGGTGAATTATCTTCGACCAAACCTCAAACGTGGTAACATTTCACCTGATGAAGAAGAACTTATAATAAGACTTCATAAGCTGCTGGAGAATAGGTGATCACTAATCGTTGGCCATATACGAGGTAGAACTGATAACGAAGTCAAGAACTTCTGGAATACTCGTTTGAACAAGAAAGCTTATTCCAATGCATGCATTGGAATGAAGTCCATTAGACCGACAGAGCCAAATATTCAGGAACTGGCTGCGACTATTATTACTCCAACAATTGCCAACGAGGAGGGTGAAAGAGAGGAAGTTATTGATTACCCTGTAATAGAAGACCTGAAGAAGGTATCGTCATCTTCCAGTTATCCTACAAAACAAGAGGCAAGCTCTTGTTCAAATGTCGGTCAACTTGCAGGTGTATCGACGAAGATGGGTTTATCGAATCCCTAGAAGCTAAATTTCAATATCCTTCCGTCATTGGCATATTCGACTTTCCTACATGATGATCCAATGCACTTACGGCTATAAACATTTGAGTTGTATTTTTAATCTTAGTTTAAGATTACTGTTATAATTAGTTAAAGACAGTTAGTTAACTGTCAGTTATGATATGAGGCGGTTTCAACCCCCTTTAGAAAGGTAATTTATAGAGATATAGATTGATTGTAAAGGGGGGGGAAGCCGGGAGGAAGCTCTAAGGGCAGAGAGCTCCTGTATGGAACAGAGAGTTATTTTGAGAACCAGAAATGAAATTATATACAATGACGCGTTTTCTTGAAGTTCTGAGATTCATTACGGTCATTTCTTTCGCTATGTCCTCTTTTTGTCTTATTATATATCTGTTCTTTTGTCGGCTGAGTTAAACATGTTTGGAATTCCTTTTAAATGCTCCTTACACACAGTTGATAAAAGTTTTGTTTTCATGGTGACTGTTCAGAATTCACTCCTGATTAGTGCTCTGTATCTAGTCATCAGCCTTTAGTTTTTTCTTCCAAAGTCATAGTGAAAATTCCTCCTTTATTGATGTTTTCACTATGGTGGCCCTTTCCTTTTCTTTTTTTGCTATTAAATCATGATCATTTATAGTTGAAAGAAAGACTTACCTTGCCTCATTTTCTGCAAGTAATGTGATCCCTGTTATGATCTCCTCTCTGTGGTTTTCACTTGACTCCATGCCCAATGGACTTATTTTTTCTGTATCAACCTCCAGACCTGATTAAGCATCTTTTCTAATAAGAAATCTGGCCTTCTTACTTTAATCATTGAATATTGCTGAGTAAAGAGCCCTTCGCTGTTTAGAGAACTGTCTTTGAACGTATTAGGTCAGAAGTGCACTCAAAATTAAATTTTCAGGGTTTGGCTTGCTGCAACCCAAGTCAAGTTCTGAACGATAAATAACTTTTTCATTTTAAAATGTGCTAAGGCTTGGCTCTATTACAGCCTAGAGTCGACTCTTGCGACAACATTTTTTGGCGCCGTTGCCGGGGACGGAGAACGAGGTTATCTTCCCTGGGGTACGACAAATTTCAGATCTGTCTCTTGATGGTGAACAAGGGATAGGCATTTAGTTGGCTGTGATCATTCACCATGGCGACTCCTTGGTTCGTAGACTCTACATGATTTTGTTGGCNATCTAGTCATCAGCCTTTAGTTTTTTCTTCCAAAGTCATAGTGAAAATTCCTCCTTGATTGATGCTTTCACTATGGTGGCCCTTTTCTTTTCTTTTTCTGCTATTAAATCATGATCATTTATAGTTGAAAGAAAGACTTACCTTGCCTCATTTTATGCAAGTAATGTGATCCTTATTGTGATCTCCTCTCTGTGGTTTTCACTTGACTCCATGCCCAATAGACTTATTTTTCCTGTATCAACCTCCAGACCTGATTAAACATATTTTCTAAATAGAAATCTGGCCTTCTTACTGTAATCATTGAATATTCCTGAGTAAAGATCCCTTGGCTGTTTAGAGAACTGTCTCTGAGTGTATTAGGTCAGAAGTGCACTCAAAATAAATTTGGGTTTGGCTTGCTGCAACCCAAGTCAAGTTATGAACGATAAATAACTTTTTTCATTTTAAAATGTGCTAAGGCTTGGCTCTATTACAGCCTAGAGTCAACTCTTGCGACAACATGCGGTACACATTGTTGAGCTGGAGGACGACTAGTTGAGAGTCGAGGAAGACGCTAAGGTGAAAAATACGACAATGGTGTGCATCGGCGAGGAGGCCAATGATGGCAACGTATTTAGCTTGGTTGTTGGTGGTTGAACCCAAACATATGCTGCTTGAATGGAGCATGTCATGTGAGGGGTTATAGAGGGCCCAAGCTGCCGAAGTGATATTATGTGTCCAACGGTTGGCGCTGTCAGCGTAACCGATGTGGTAGGCCAGTGGAGGATGCATCTGTCAATAGCACCTGCTCGGATGATTTTCTGAGCAGTGGACATTCCCGAAAGATGGCCCCCACATGCACCGCTATGGAATTCATTTAAGACTCTATCAGCCTCATTAATAGTCAAGCATCGATGAAGGATGGTGTCAAATCCTTGCCAATATAAGATGTCACTGATGAGGAGATGGTGGGGGGCCTGGTGGCGGATACGATGACGATCATCTCTCGAGAGGTGATTACCGAACTTTTGGGTTCGGAGGTAGACAAGGAGGTCACCATACCAAGGGTCATCTGAAGTGATTTAGAAGAGATGTTCATCGAGAAAGTCGATATTGACGGGGGGTACTTGTATTATCAGAAGGGAAGGTCGTGACCAGTTCGGCAAGGATGAGAGCCTTCTTACTCTTAGGTGTTGAAAATTCAAGATCGTAATCCTGGAGGATAACGATCCATCGAGCAAATTTGCCATTAATTTGTTGACGATGAAGCAAGTATTACATAGGGTTTGAATCGGCTACGACCTTAGTCGTGAGAAGCAGAATGTAATGATGCAGTTTCTGGATTGCAAGGACAACAACCAAAGCGAGTTTTTCTTCGTGTTTATACTTCAGGGGTGGCCCTGAGAGGTTTTTACTAACGTAGTAAATGACATTCTCACGATCGTCATCACTGATGTAGATGAGAACTCCTGCTACAGAGACTGTTGAGGCTGAGATGTAGAGGATATAATCGCGATTGTAGTCGGGTGCGCTAATTAAAGGGGCATTGGAGAGTGTCGCTTTAAGATCGTCGAATGATTTATGGGCATGTTCATCCCAATAAAATGGGATGTCATGGCATAGTGAGTGAAGGAAACCATGTGCTCGAGTGGCGTAGTCTGGGACAAATCGCCATAAGAAATTGGCTTTTCCTTGTAAGCTCTGTAGTTGGCATAAATTCCATGGGGGGGGAATCTCGGTTATGGCCTGGACTTTGAGGGGGTCCATGGTGATACCACTTTGGGAAATGATGAAACCAAGGAGGCGCCCAACAGTGATGTAGAAAACACACTTGAGAGGGTTCAAGAGGATGTTTTACTGATGACAATGTTGAAAGAAAACCCGTAAATCATCAAGATGTTGGGTGCGGCGTTTGGATCGAGTTGTGAGATCATCCAAGTATGCGAGAATGATATGAGCCAGATCGTGAAAAATGTATGCCATTGCCCGCTGGAAAGTGGCGCCAGTGTTCTTTAGGCCTAAAGGCATGACGCGATAAGAAAAGGTACCCTAAGGGGTGGTGAATGTGGTTTTGTATTGATCGACTGGATGGATTTGAATCTGGTTAACCAGAGAAACCGTCCATGAAGGACAAAGCCATGTGGCCAGCGCAATCGTTGATAATTTGATAGATGAAAGGTGTTGGGAAGTTGTCTTTGGGACAGGCGTGATTGAGATCGCAAAATTCCGTGCAGATGCGGATAGTGCCCTGTTTTTTGTTAACGGGCACAGGGTTGGAAACCCATGATGTGTAGGCGATGGGGTAGATGAACCCAGCCATGCGTAATTTTTCAATCTCAGCTTTGATAGCCGCTGCTTTGGATGGGTGTAGCGGTCGTTGTTTTCAAGGAATGGGTGTAATGTCAGGTCAGGTGTCGATGCGATGTTCGACAATAGAAGGATCGATGCCAGGCATTTCCGTGTATGACCAAGTGAAAATATCTCGATATTCCTGGAAGAGTGCTTTATAGGTGGGGATTTATTGAGGAGTGCAAGCGGCGCTAATGGTGATTTCCTCGTTGACTCCAATTTTGATGGAAATGTCGATTTTGATGGTCGGAGAAATGTTGGCCATGTTGCCATCTTCAAAAGAATCAGGGGTCGAGATGGGGTTATTGAACCAGTCGATATCCCCTGATGGGATAAAATCCTTGGTTTCAACTGTGTATATGGGGTTTTGGGAAGGAGGCGTGATGGCTTCCTATGAAAAGAAGAGAGCTCTATGGTGTAGCGCATCCCATGGGTAGTTGGGAGTAGTTAGTGCCTCGAGTATGTCCTTGTCGCAATGAAATTGGCGAGAATACAAGGGATCTGAATGGGCAATGTCAGTGACAGTCACTGTGTGGTTGTCTTTTGGTGATGAAGAAGTCGGGGGAACGATGCAAGGAGATTGCGATGGCTCACTCGACATACACCAAATATTGAAGTACTGAGGAGTACCAGTGGTAGTTGGGTGGAAACTTTCCATAGGGAAATGTATGGGGGAATAGGGGGGATTTGGGAGTGAATCCTCGGATAAGTTATCCAAGAACCATGGAGGCATAGGGAGTGCCTCTGGTTCAGGAGAAATGATATGAAGAATATCTATAGATGAGCTAAGGTCAACCATTGATTCTTTAGGAGGTGTCATGGTTTGAATCAGAGATATTTGGTGTTGCCTGTATTCAATGATCATAGGACATTGGTATGTAAAATGATCCAAGGATTCGCATAGAGAGCAGGGGCATCTCATACATTCATTAACTGAAGTTGTGACATAATGGATGTTAGTGATTTTTGGGAGGGATGATGTAGCGGGGTTGGGCTCGTTCTGGAATTTTTGGCATATTGCGGCTAATGTCTACCGAAAGCACGGTAGTGTTGGGCAATGGTGGGTATAATGGCCATATTCTAAACATATAGTGCAAGCGAATTTGGTTCGCAACCCTTTACTACTTGAGTGAGGGGCGGTAGCGGCAGTACTTGCTACAATGGCGAGTGTTGATAGAGTTTGATTGAGTGGAATCAAATTCCATAAATCTGGTAAAGATGGACAGTTGTTGGTTTGGTGTCCATCTTTCTCACATAGCGTGCAAGAAGGTTGGATGCACAGGGGAAGTGGAGCTATGGGCTCCTTCTTCTTTCACCTGCCCCCAGCTGTGGCAGGGAGAGTAGTGAGTGGGGGTGTAGAGGGTATGGTGGGGGTGAGTATGGGAATCGTCATTGGGATTCCTTCCATTTGGGGGGGGAGAGATGGCCGAGGGACCATCTCTGGTGGATGTAAACACCAAACTAGAATTGCTAACACCATATTAGGTAGGGTGATCGTTGCGGCTACTTGGAAATCTTGTACAGCCGATGGGGGGTAGAAGAAGGGGATTTGAGTGATGGCTTGGGAAATTGTCTCCCAAACTGGGATATGGCCTTGGGGAGAGGTGAACTCATGGACTGGTGGAGTCAAGGAATTTGTAGGAGGTTCGTGAGGGGGGAGCTCTACAACTAGTGGGACATCAGATGTGATAGAAGCCTCCCTGGGAGGAAGGGAATCCTCTATGTTAGTTCTATTGGATGATATGATGCATACTTGATTGGAAGGATGAAGAAGTGGTGGTGCACCATGGTAAGTTCCTAAAAATGATGGGTCTTTGAAAATATCGGGACCCATTTCGATAAGTGGGTATGCGTCATGACTTGTGTGTATTAGAGGGGGAATGTTGTCGATGTTGGCCAAGGGGTTAGGCTCGTAATGCGACACTTGGTCGATTGTGATGATCTTCCCGTTGTGGGGGAACATCATGGTTCGAAAAATAGACAAGGAAACCGCCTTCATAGCGTACATGTAGCTATGACCGAACAAGATATTATAATCGAGTGGGGCATTGATAACTTCAATGTCGATGAGAATGGTCTTTCCCCCTAAGTTCTACAGGGACATTTTGGAAGAGCCATTTCGGAGACGATGGTCATTCGTCATAAGCTCTTAAGGTAATGGCAGATGGTATGATTTCATAGGAACCAAGTTTCTGCCATACTGTTTTGGACATAATGCATGTGGATGAACCTTCATCAATGATGCATCGATGGACTGTAATGTTCTAAATTTTTACTGGGATTTGAAAAGCGATTAGAGTGGGAAGGCGAGGTTCCCCATTGTCAAGATCAAATGTGATGAGTCGAGTATCTGCAAGGTCAACTACCCCCAAGGCGGAAAGTAATGATTTCTGCTGAGTGGGACAAGTTTAAAGGACCTCTAAAACTGACATGGCAGCCGGGGATTGTGCTAAGTCATCGACTAAACTGTAATTATGAGCTGCCCTAGCCTGTGGGTTGTGGAAATTCTTGCGCAATGGGATGCAAGGGATGTGAAGAGGTGGCTCTATGTTTGGGTGAGGTATTACCAATGGGGGTCCTGTTGGTGCGGAGATTGTTTCTGGGGAACTGGGAGGAGACTCAGTGGTTGCATGGTATTGACGATTCCGTGTTTGCAGAAGAATTTCTTCCTCACTGGTGAGGAGGATCGTACGATCTGCTGGATTGTTTGGATTGAGGTATTGTCCCACCTATGGTGGGGTAGGTTGTATCTCTTGTTGATTTTTCATCATACCTTGGTGTGGAATGGGGTTTTGCAGCACAGCTAGGGGGGGTTGTTGCACGTATTGTTGTGGGGCCTGCTGAGGGGCAGGGGGTGTTGGAGTATGTGGTCCAGCCATTGAGTGTTTCATCCTTTTAAAATCAACGATTTGGGGGCAATGATGAGTGTAATGACCGAACTCACCACAAATGGCACAAGGGAAGTTGGTTTTAACAGTATTATTATTTCTCCCTTGACGCCTATTATTATTTCTCCCCTGGGGGTTCTGATTCCCTTGGGTCTGGTTGCCCCCAGTAGGTTGGTTCTGCTAGGGTTGATTCTTGCTTTGACCTGGGTTATTATTGTTCCTATTTCTTCCTTTATTTTTGGCATTATTCGACGGGTGGGTCGGATTTGTTGTATTCAGCTGTTCGAAATTTTGATATTGCTGAACGGGAGAGGGTTGAACAAAATTCACCCTAGCGTGAGCATGTGGGGGAGCCATGGGTTGTGGAGGACCAGGAAATGGAAAGTACAGATTCTGTGGGTTTTGTGATCCATAAGGTACGTAGGAAGGCATTGCGCTTTCACTAGTACTATAAGCTGAGGTAGAGGGGGTACCAGAACTTGTTTGAATAGGTGGGTGTATGGGGGGTATCGATGGTGGCCCACTGATAGGTGGAGGCATAGAAACAGGGTATGGTTGTTGATAAGGGGGTGGGGGGTAATAAGAGGTGCCCCCATATGCTAGCGGATATTGAGGTGTACCATACATTGGTGGTTGTTGGGGTTGTGGACCGTAGTGAGTGGTTTTACCAATCATCCCGTCTACTGAGTGAGACATTCTGGGTTTGTCTTGGCCAAAGGGCACTAGTTTTGGGAGATCAGGAAGGACAGTGTATAAGTACCCTAATTGTAAATAGATGAGGTCATATTGTTGAGCCTTACTGATGGCTTCTTCTTCGGATTGAGGGAAGGTGGAAGCTACATCCTTACCAAGGAGAGAGACAAGTGATCTAAGAAACCAATCAAGACACTGTTGTTTGGTGGTTTTGTCTTTGCATAAACTACGTCGTCTATGCCACTCGTGAATGTGATTAGCGATATGTGTGGCTGAGGTTTGCTTGAAATTAGAGAGTAATTCGAGACCATTGTCATGGTGGATTGGTAATTGGAAGAAGGTCAAAAATGCTTTGGCCAAGGACTTGAAAGTCGCATGGGACCTCGATTTTTCATCCACATACCATTTGGTTGATGGGCCAGTGATGGGCCATGATGTTGTTGGAAGAGCACCATAGGTGGAAAGTCATGACATGATTGGCAGGGTCATCCCCTGCCTTCCCTTCAAACTTGGGGATGTCTAAAGGTAGTTTGGTGGGCATTGTCGTCCATGTTGGGTCATGCAATATAGGATCATTTGTGAGTTTTCTTAGATCTGGTATGTTAAGAGAGGCCAAATACGACATCAATAGTGTGGGTGGAGGATTAGTTCCAGCCATGGTGTGAGTTTTCTGTGAACCTGACCCTTGAGGGGGGTTAGGTCGGTTGGTACTTCCCACTAGAGAGGAAGTTGCTCCCCCACTTTCATGTAAAGGGGAGCGAGTGGATGGTGAACTTTGGGTAGTGGACCCAAGTAAGGTGGAACCAAGCAAAGTTGATCCTAAAACAGTGGCACTCACTGGAGTGTGAGAAGGTGGTGTCGATGAGTTGGCAAGACCATGCACTCCCCCTAAGATAGGAGGGAGATTTAGCAAGCATATGGAATGACGGGGGTTCTATAGTTCCCCTATGATGTCCCACTAGCTGAGTGAATGTGTGTGAATGGTGGTGAGAGTAAAAGAAACAAGAGCCTTTGTTGTAATTTTTGAACTTTACACAATATATAGCTATATCAACATGTAATCAGAAGTGCATCATACATAAAGTAAAAGAAGCATAGATGTGGATAAGTGGGTTTTGTCTACGTGGGGGAACAAAGAAAACAAATGCTCGTGTCCTAAAAGATGTAACGTCCTTCCTCTCAAAATAGCACTGGACCTTCCAATAGTACTCAATAGTGGGGTCTGAAGTCATCGGAAGAGAAACTAGTGAAGGATGAAATAATCGGTTATAATGAGGGGTAAAGGGAGAATATCCAAAAAGAGTTGGTGATATTTCCCAATAGCCACACAAAATCTGATCAAGGTGCAATTGTAGCCCACAATTTCCACCTGGGTAGATGTCCTAAAATTGGTTACTAGGTACCTCGATCAAAGTGCGGCATTTAGATTTTTGGCCTAAGAAATGGGTCACGGGTTGGATCCCATCCAAGGGGTGGGTGCCTCAAGGGGAGACACACAAAACAACTGGACCTCAGCCTTCAACCCTTCACGGGTATCTCCCTGCCTTATGGTGTTAGGAACACTTGAATTGGAGGATTTTAAGTTCCCTATTTGACAACCTCTATTGTTTTGATAATGAGAAAACCAAATAACGGGGAGTTATTTGGATGACTATCGCTAAAATCCTAACTAGACTAAAAAAATTCTCTTGGCACCTCCTGTGGAGGAAAACTTAGTGAGTTTTTAGAAAAAATTTAGATGTGGTTGTTTGAGAGATTGGGGGTGTGAACCAACCTCACTGAAATTAAAATGGGAGTGGATAGTTTCATCAAGAAAAGGGTGCGGTGTTTCGGAATCCCTTTGGAGGAAACTTACTTTGACCGCCACGTTTCGAGAAGAAAACTATGTGAGTGATAAGTGACTTTTGTGTGTGAATGAGTGAAAGTGTGCCAATGTTTTAATGAATTAGGTGTCACCTTGCTGCATGTGGACTTTGCTTGGTCCTTACAAGTGTTGATTACCTAATTAACTAAGTGCCTTTGGTACAACCTTGCATAATTCAAAAGTCCCTAGGAAGCTATCATGTGGACATGTGGGTCCGTTACTATTCCTTTAACTCCCTATTGTGATTTAATCTAAGAAAATCTTTGAAACTATCCTAGATTGTGATCATGTGGGCATGTATGGGCCCATTACAAAACCTTAAACTTCCCTAGTGTTTTAATCTAAGAAAGTAAATTTCAACACTATCCTATCTTTGTAGCATGTGGGCATGTATGGACTCGTTACAATCTTAATATGTGTTTGAAAAATAAACTAAGAGGAGTCCCTGAGGGGGCTGTTGTCCTCTCCTAAAGGTTTTAGTCTTCTTAAGGGAGATAAAATTGTCCCACAATCTTTTTATGATTCTCAAGGTCACTTGGAGGCACGAGAGAAGAGCATACTAAGCGATTGTTATCCAACTTCTAGTCCCAATGCAAGTTAGATGTGTTTTTCAAATGATTTCCAACTTATATTTTTAGTCAAAGCAAGCCATCCATGTGGAAAAATGAAAGCAAAAAGAGGAAAAATGATTTTAAACCCCCTAAGTGCCTATGTGTTTTGACTAACCCCTTTATATGAAGAGGGAATTAAGTGTGGTGCAGCTTTGAAACATGCATGAAATCACTTTCAAGGAGGCTAAGGGCCTTCCCCAACTCACAAAAAACCTTACAATGTGTAATTTTTTCACAAGTGCGCGGGTCTCAGTGGAGACAGAGGCACACAGAGCGTAGGTGTGCAGATTGAAACGAACCCTTGGGCACAGGTGCGCAGAATAGAACTGTGACTTAGGCACATGTGCGCACGATGCGCATCTTTGGGCCCAAAAACCCATGCACAGGTGACACACGGCCGTGAATGAAAATTTCAGATGGAATTCTCCCAATTTAACTTGGAATTGGATGTTTAGTAGGTTGGCTTGGGCCGGTTAATGCACCTGCAAATTAAATAAACCAAAAGAAGAGCTAGAAAAACCCAAATGGGGTAGGAAATTGATACCTTTCCCCAGTGGAGTCACTAATCTATTGCACCTCTTTCGTCACCTTAGTGTGAAAAATAGAGGTGCTTGCAAGCTTAGTTGGGTTTGCTAAGTAGGACAGCTGTAAGGAAAAGGGTTAGAGAAAGAAATATAAAATAACAACTAAGAATTAAAATAAGAAATAAAATAACAACTAAACTAATGATCATAGGGACATAAGAACCAAAGAAACAATAAGACCCATGTCACGAATGGTAAGGTTGATATTAGTGAAAGAAAACACCAAGAAGAAAGAGGAATATGTTGGACAACTGAGAGGGGGGGGTGAATCAGTTGTTACCGTGCTTAAACAATTATGCTTCTTTTAAACTCTTTGCATAAACACTGAATGATGATCACAATAATGCATGGAAATAAACAATGGCACATTCAGCATCAGTCACATATATGAGAAACACAGAGACAGATATTTCCTGAGGAAACCCATACAGGGTAAAAACCTCTTTTTCTTTATATGATAAGTAATAGTTACATTCTTTACATTATCATAC